>SJYV01013899.1:928406-947899 GCA_006410875.1 Neotragus pygmaeus
CAACAAAGGTCCATGTAGTCAAGGCTATGGTTTTCCCAGTGGTCATGTATGGATGTGAGAGTTGGACTGTGAAGAAAGCTGAGGGCTAAAGAATTGATGCTTTTGAACTGTGGTGCTGGAGAAGACTCTTGCGAGTCCCTTGGACTGCACGGAGATCCAACCAGTCCATCCTAAAGGAGATCAGTCCTGGGTGTTGATTGGAAGGACTGATGTTGAAGCTGAAACTCCAGTACTTTGGCCACCTCATGCGAAGAGTTGACTCATTGGAAAAAACCCTGATGCTGGGAGGGATTGGGGGCAGGAGGAGAAGGGGACGACAGAGGATAAGATGGCTGGATGGCATCACCGACTCAATGGACATGAGTCTGAGTGAACTCCGGGAGTTGGTGATGGACAGGGAGGCCTGGTGTGCTGTGATTCATGGGGTCACAGAGAGTCGGACATGACTAAGCTACTGAACTGAATTGAACTGAACTGAAGCATACTTCTAAGCTTGTAATGCAAACTTTAAACATTGGCCGTAAGCAGAGATCCAATGACTTTAGTAAGTGTTTATGTCGGTGATTATACTGGCATCCTTCTCACCTCATCCAGAATAGTGACTCACACTTTTCCTGCACATGAGAATCCCCTCAGAAGCTTTTAAAGTCTCCTCAGGACCTGTCTGAACCCAGGAAATTTACATCCTAATCTTCAGTGATGGCACATAGGCATCAGTCTTCTAAAACTCCCCTAGTCCATGGGGTCACAAAGAGTCAGACACAACTGATCATGCAGATACACACACACAAGTAATTCAATGTGCATCCAAGGTTAAGAAAGGCTGACACAAAGAGTATTGAGAGAACTGTAGGCTAAGGGTAGAATGATTGCTAAAAAAGACATACCCCTTAGGGCACTAAGCTAAGGGGAACCTTCCAGCACCTCTTCTGTTACTCCAGTTTCCAAAGTTAATATTGTTAAAAAGGAGTTAAAACTGCAAGGAGAGGAAATACTTGTGACTTCTTGTGAAGGTGAAATGAAATTATGTGCGTGCAATGTTTGGATTCTCAATCAGCCTGCTATTCATTTCTGATTAAATTAGTGAAGGATTATTCATAGAATTTCTTGATAAAAAGAGAGCTGCAGACAACAGAAATGGATGCAGCAAATTTGAAGTGATTTTCCCTTGTGCTTTGGGTCTCTACAAGGCACACTGCCCACAAGTCCTGCTGGAGTTGAGAAAAAGAGCCAAATTTTTGTTATGCTTACACACATTCCTACTCAAGCTTCTGTCACCATTCCAGAATTATATTCACAATCAGTGCACTTCAGTTGAAGGCAACAGATCATGGTGTGTGGTCTGCAGACCCTTGGGCAACCTAAAACCTTTTGAGGGGTCAGCAAGGCCAAAGCGGTTTTCCTTATTTACTTTTTTTTTTTTTTGCTGTGTTGACATTTGCTGGGGTGGTCCAGAAGCAATGGTGAATAAAACTGCAGACACTTCAGTAGTCTGTTTGCCCAAGTACACACATGACAAAAAGTAACATAACACTTTCATTTTCAAAAGTCCTGATGAAGCAGTACAAGTTATTAATGTGTTTAAATCTTGACCTTTAAGGACGTGTGATTTTTCAGATGTTTTATGCATGCTCAAGTTTGAAGGTTGTCTCAGGGTAAAGCACTTGGGCATTTTAGTTGCATATTGAACTGGATTTATTTTTACCGTTTTTATTTTAATGCATGAATGACGGATAAAGTATAATTATTTAGGCTTGAGGACTGGGCACACATTTTTTCAAAATGAACAAAAAGAGCTTGTCATTTCAAGGAAAATAACTGACAGTATTTGCTCTTAATGATAAAACTTGAGAGTTGAAGCAAAAACTAGAATTTTGGAAAACTTGTGTACACTGTTCTTTATGACGGCTTTCCAATGCATAGAGATGTTTTTGATAGGATCGGTGATGACATTAACCAAGGTGAATTTTTTATATTGTATAACAAATCTTATTGACCTTTGGAAGATCTGCCTAACTCAGTGAACCAATATGTTCTTAGCATGAGTTATAAAATTGTGTGTGGTTAAAGATCCATTCAAAGTGCAAGATGGACCAATGGATTTTTTTTTTTTTTTTAGTTGGAGGCTAATTACTTTACAACATTGTGGTGGTTTTTGCCATACATTCACATGAATCAAGCATGGGTGTACATGTGTTCCCCATCCTGAACCTCCCTNTGGCTGGAACTGCAGTCAAGGACTGGAAGTGTCCTGTCACATACCTGTATTCCTAGCCCAAGTGACTGCATGCCTAGGTCTCTGAGGCCTTGAGCAGAGGTCTTCACGTTCCTCTCCTGGGACCTTACAGGAGGAAGGGAGGGAAGCTTTCCCCTCGATTCAGGAGCCAATATTTTCCCACTTCTAGCTGCTCATCCTTCCATGACCCCAGAGTCCATAAAGCTGTCAGAGCTGGGTCTTCCTCAACAATGTGACGATCTCATGTCTTTGTAACCCACCTGAGCTTTCTACCTGGTGACCACTGGTCCATTGGAGAGAATGCAGATGGAAAAATAGATGGAAACTCTAGTTTTTGCTTCTTGGTTATAGCAGCACAGTAAATGATAGAAGTCTTACCTCTTTCATTGCCAGCTTGTTGCTTTAGGGGCTCTTCTGACACTTGAAAGTTCAGCTCTCTCAGCTCAACTGAACTCCTCCTGACACTAATTTTTCCATTCCTAAAACACTAATAGTCACAGTCTGAAGACCAGTGACCACACTGAGCAAGTATAGCTAGTGCTTGAGAAAAAAATTATTTTTAGCACATTTGCTCGAAAATATTTTATTAGTAAGTTTTATATAAAACAAGATACATACGTGTCACACTATAAATGCATGGGAAGCCTGTATATAGTTGTAGTTTCTAGTTTCTCTACCAAAGTAACCAGCCATGATGGAATTAAGACAGTAAGTATATTCAGTTTTTTGCTACAAAGTACAAAAAGCAGTGTAAAATTAAGTGCCAAGAAAGCTTACAATAATAAAATAGACTTTAAAAATTACAAATAAAAATCTGTACATCAAGGATATTTTTCAGGCCTTTCTGTGCATGTAGCTCAATGTAGAGAGAAGAGGCACTACTGAGAGGACACAGCCCATCAGGTGTTACAGGTCTGGCCCATTTCTGCTTGCAGGACCATTTCCTCTTTTCTCAAGGGGAAAGTGTCGATCAGGTTGAAGAGGGCCACAGGCGTCACCAGGGAGACGTAGCGCTCCTTGTCCACGCCATGCTTATCCAGTACCACTATGCTGAAGGAATAGAGTGGAATTCGCAGCAACAGCCTAGGACAAAGAGAAGACTAGGTCAGAACTGTCTTCCCAAGGACTGGTGAACCAACTAGAGTCCTAGAGTGAACCTGTGTGCACAAAAAGGCTTAATATCACTAAGGACTCAATTATCCTTTAGACCTTTTCCTGTCAAAGTGTGGTACATCGCATGGGAACTTCTTAACAATGGAGAATCCCAGTCACCATCCCCACCACCCAACCTATTGAATTAGAAGCTGCATTCACTCGACGGGTTGAGTAGGACAGCGTTAGACTGTAATGGCAGGAAGACTTNAACTTCTTAACAATGGAGAATCCCAGTCACCATCCCCACCACCCAACCTATTGAATTAGAAGCTGCATTCACTCGACGGGTTGAGTAGGACAGCGTTAGACTGTAATGGCAGGAAGACTTTGGACCTGCAGTGGTGCTATGTACCAACAGTTGCTCCAAGGCATGTTCAACAATGCTAACAATTTTTTGTATTATATTGGAGTCAACCCCTAATTGCAGATGAGGTTTGCACAACCACAGATGCACTAGAGCCACTGGTTATCAGCAGAGGTGATTTTGGCCCCCAGGGGACATTTGGTTCTGTATGAACAGTTTTGGTGTTCACCATGTGTGATGGGTGTGACTGGCCTCTAATGGTAGGAAGCCAGGGCTGCTGCCTGCCATCCTACGATGGACAGAACAGCCTGCTGTCTGTAGTGCCGTGGTTGAACAATCCTGGCCTGGTGGTGGTGTAGTTGCCAAGTCTAGGTGAAGCTAACTGAAATTACGTTCCAAACATTTCAGTTGTGGCCCATCTAGCTCACAACTGCATAAGAGGAGACAGAACTTGCTCTTCACCCTAGTTTTATTCACTTGGGTGATTAGTTTTTTTTTTTTAATACATCAAGTAATTTCAAAAAGCATTTGAAGTGGTTTCAAGGGCCTGTTTTTTCTGTTCTACCCCATTAGAATTTCAAATGTNTAAGAGGAGACAGAACTTGCTCTTCACCCTAGTTTTATTCACTTGGGTGATTAGTTTTTTTTTTTTAATACATCAAGTAATTTCAAAAAGCATTTGAAGTGGTTTCAAGGGCCTGTTTTTTCTGTTCTACCCCATTAGAATTTCAAATGTATAAAATAATGTATTTCATTAGAAACCTGTTTAGATGAAAAAAAGCCAGGGAAAGCGAACAGATGAGTTTGGGGCGGGGGGAGGAGCCCACTCAGCTACACAACAAAATCTGGAGAAGAGACCGTCTCACACACAATCTCAAGATAGAGTACATACTGCCATCTGGATTTAAAGTGACTATTTTTTTCCCTCACACAAATAGATTAAGGGAAAAAATCATTATTCAAAATCCAAGCTGACTATACTTTATTCTGCCTTTTTTTTTTTTTTTTTTTTTGCTGAGCATACAGGATCTCTGTTCGTCAACCAGGGACTGAACCTGAGCTCCCTGCAGTGGAAGTATAGAGTCCTAACCACTGGAACACCAGGGAAGTCCCTCTTCTGGCTTTTGATAGTTGCAGGAGAGATGAGAATAACTTGTTTTATCCCAGTGGGAAACTAAATTGTTCATCCACTTGTGTGTGTTGCTTAGTCACGTTCAACTCTTTGTGGCCCCATGGACTGTGGCCCACCAGGCTCCTCTGTCCACTTCTAGTGAGTAGAAATAAAAGACAGCATTACCATATCTCCCATGGTTTCTCATGGTGGTAAGAGGGGAACTTGGGAGTAGATAACCTCAAGAAGTGCATTAATGAGTTTGGGAACATTTAAATCTTGAGCATGAAAGTGATGTAAGAATGGAGAACTAAACTTCTCTGCATCTTTAAAAAGAAGACTAATTAGCAGTTTCCCAGGTGATGCTAGTGGTAAAGAACACACCTGCCAATGCAGGAGATGTAAGAAACACGGGTTCGATCCCTGGGTCAGGAAGATCCCCTGGAGATGGAAATAGCAACCCACTCCAGTATTCTTACCTGGACAATTCCATGGACAGAGGAGGCTGGGGGGCTACAGTCCATAGGGTCTCAAAGAGTTGGACACAAGTGATGTACACCTACCTGTCTTTACCTCCCCATACATGCACATAGGTATATAGGTACACACAGCAGCTAAACTGCTAACAGTAAAGGGAGAGTTTAAAAGAACAGAATAGGAAACAAGAGAGAAGTACATTTGGAAGGAAAAAGGAACTAGGCAATGTTGCGGTGGCTGGAGCCGATGGGAAAGGGTGACCAATATAGCATTGGAGCATTTGCTGTTACAGTACTTGAGTTAGGACAGAAATCCCCCGTGGTGCCACCAGCTGCTGCTACCACACACGTTCTTCCTGTGGCCCTTGTGCCTTGATTGACACAGAATATTAAGAGGGAAAACTGCCATGAGAAGAGAGGAGTTGTCAGATTAGCAGGTATAGAAATGCATCCCACCATGGCTAAGAAACCACAGAAATTTCGGAGATAAGACATCCTGCAGGATGAAGGAGGGTACCAGCAATATTTCAGAGTTACTCAAATATCAGGTTGATATGAATTTCAGAGCAAGTTCTAGAGAATTAGACAGAACACTAAGGGAGATTTCAGTTCAAAATCCTAGTGTAGAAGAGTCTGAACTTACCTCTTCCCATTGACACACCAAATCTACATACAATTTCCCCAGAAAAAAAACTAAAAACTAGGAGAGTGACTTTTGCATGTCAGGAAAATCAGAAGGAAATCACATCAAAGTAGGCATAAAAGGCTGAGAGACAATCTTGGCCCAAACCCCAGCAATATCTCCAGCCACAGTCCCCACCCATGTGTGGGGACCAGCAGTCAGGAAGGCACTCATAACCTGGAGTTTCTCCCTGAGTAGTAGACAGTTCCTCTCCCACAGCAGGCTCTCCAGCATTTAAGACCTGCCACAGAGAGACAACCCCCAAATCTCTCTCCAAACCAGTGGGGCTCATCCCACAAGAGCTGCTGAGCTGTCACAAACTCAGGAACAGTTCTTGAAGTGAAGACTAATGCACCCCAAGACACAGTGTAGAAGCATCCATTTTAAAGTACCCAGACTTTATGTGAATAGGCTCATTTGATAATCTTAAGCAAGCAGACTGAGGGGCCAGGGGTATGTTGGTGTGAGCAATTTTCAAACTCTCTCTACTGGGTGAAAGCCAGCATAAAGCATCTCTTACCTCTTTTTCTGGCCGACTGCCACCTCCATGGTCCACCTAGGATAGACATTTTTCCTGTGTTCTTTCTGCCTTACCAAAGCCAGCAGGTACCGTCTACCACCCCTCCACCCCCGTGGCTCTGGTGGCCAACAGGGCCTTTTGCTTGCAGTCCCTCAGGACTGTATCTGCATACTTTAAAAGCTGCTGCCTGCAGGTCTGCCTTCCAATCAGCCTGAATCTAGGTGCTCACTGATTCTCTCCACTGGAGCATGGACAGGTCTTGGCACACCCTCAAATACTGGGAACTACTGAAATTAAAATAAGCTCCTTGGACAATCACAAAGGTTTGCAAAAGAAACTAGGGTTCATCTCCTACCTGGGGCCAGTCCTTCAAGACTAGACGTGCCCATTGCAGCTAACGCACAGAAACCAACTGAGAGCCAACGAAAATGAAGAAACAAAGGAATATATGTTCTTCTGTATAAAAATAGAGAAACATATAGGATAGATAGATAACCAACACGGACCTACCGTATAGCACAGAAATCTCTACTCAATATTCTGTGATAACCTGTATGAGAAAATATTCCTTGAATAAATATATATTAATATTTTTTATGTATGTGTAAGTGAATCACTTTTCTGTACACCTGAAACATACAACATTGTAAATCAACTATATTCTACTAAAATTAAAATATAAAACAGACAATTGTCAAAAAAAAACTTAGGCTAAATAAAAATTTAGGTTGAAATGGAAGTCAGAAAAAATTAAGAAGGTCAAGATGGTAACATCATGCCATTACACCAAAAACAAGACCCTTTTCAGTGTGGAGACCTGTGTGGTTGCATAGATCACACACCCGTGAAACTGGCTCTGTGTCTCTAAGTCCACCAAATCTTTCCTAACAATGAAAACATATTAACCCAACCTTGTGTTCCAGGACAGGACAGTCCAAGAATAGGTAATTACAATTCCTAATGCAAGAAGATTTCTATTACCCAACCTTATCCTGCCCTCTATACTGTCAGCCATCATTCAAAGCAGCTTCTTTAGTTTTATATCTCTGTGTCTCAGAGCAAGGATGAAAGAAGGAGCTTAATGTTTGGGAAGTCCTAGGTGGTACAGTGGTTAGGAGTTTGGTTCCCAATGCAGGGGTCATGGGTTTGATTCCAGGAGAGAGGAGGGAATTTATACATTTGTAAATGTATATAACCAGCATAGCAACACTTAAATACACACACACACACACACACACACACACACACACACACACACATATATACACAGCAAATATTAACAGATGTAAAAGGATAAGTACAAAGACAATGATAGTAGGGTACATTAATATGCAGCTTACAACAATGGACAGATATCCAGATGGAAGCTCAGTAACAGAACAGCCTTAAACACATTAAACTGTGGATTTCATAGAGAAATATACACAATATCCCAACCAAAGCAAGAGAATATCTATTCTTCATGTGCATATGGAACATTCTACAGGATAGATCCTTAATCAAGACGATTAAAACCATAGACAACATCTCTTTTGATCATAATGTATCAAACTTAGAAATCAAATATAAGAAGAAACCTGGAAACATTTAAGAATAATGTGACAATTAAACAGTGTGTTAGTGGACAACGAGTGACTCAAATAGAAATAAAATATATTTAGTCAAATGAAAATGGAAATAAAACATCCTAAAACTTATGAAATGCATCAAAAGCAGTTCTGAGAGAGAAGTTCAGGGCAATAAATACTTATCAAAACAAAAATCTCAAAAGAAACCTAACTTGACATCTGAAACAACTAGAAAGTTAAGAAATAATAAAGATCAGAGAAGATATAAATGGCGAGACAAAAAAGACAAAAGACCACTGCAACAAGAGGTGGGTCTTTCCAAAGGTAAAATTCATAAAACTAGGTAGACTCACCAGGACAGTTTGGATTCAAACATAAATCAGAAATGAAAGAGACTCACAGCTGATATAACAGATATGCAAAGAACAAGAGACTGCTGTGAAATTTTACATGTCAAGAAATTTGACAGCCTAGTAGTGGATAAATTCCTAGAAAAATACAACCCTTCAAGACTGAATTATCAACAAATAGAAACTCTTTAATTACTATTAAGAAGATTGAATCACTAATCAAAAACCTCCCAACAAATAAAAGCCCAGGACCAGATGGTTACACAGCTGAATTCTACCTTCATTCAAAGAATTAATACTAAACCTTCTCAAACTCTTCCAAAAACTAGGAGAGGAGGTTCCATTTTAAAATTCAGTTTACAAGGCCACCATTTGCTGGTAACCCAAACAAGACAAGGACACCAGAAAATTACATGCCAACATCCCTGGTGAATGCAAATGCAAATATCCTCAACATTTGTAAAAAAATTCAACATATTTATACATTTCCAAGATGCAANACACACACACACACACACACACACACACACACACACACACATATATACACAGCAAATATTAACAGATGTAAAAGGATAAGTACAAAGACAATGATAGTAGGGTACATTAATATGCAGCTTACAACAATGGACAGATATCCAGATGGAAGCTCAGTAACAGAACAGCCTTAAACACATTAAACTGTGGATTTCATAGAGAAATATACACAATATCCCAACCAAAGCAAGAGAATATCTATTCTTCATGTGCATATGGAACATTCTACAGGATAGATCCTTAATCAAGACGATTAAAACCATAGACAACATCTCTTTTGATCATAATGTATCAAACTTAGAAATCAAATATAAGAAGAAACCTGGAAACATTTAAGAATAATGTGACAATTAAACAGTGTGTTAGTGGACAACGAGTGACTCAAATAGAAATAAAATATATTTAGTCAAATGAAAATGGAAATAAAACATCCTAAAACTTATGAAATGCATCAAAAGCAGTTCTGAGAGAGAAGTTCAGGGCAATAAATACTTATCAAAACAAAAATCTCAAAAGAAACCTAACTTGACATCTGAAACAACTAGAAAGTTAAGAAATAATAAAGATCAGAGAAGATATAAATGGCGAGACAAAAAAGACAAAAGACCACTGCAACAAGAGGTGGGTCTTTCCAAAGGTAAAATTCATAAAACTAGGTAGACTCACCAGGACAGTTTGGATTCAAACATAAATCAGAAATGAAAGAGACTCACAGCTGATATAACAGATATGCAAAGAACAAGAGACTGCTGTGAAATTTTACATGTCAAGAAATTTGACAGCCTAGTAGTGGATAAATTCCTAGAAAAATACAACCCTTCAAGACTGAATTATCAACAAATAGAAACTCTTTAATTACTATTAAGAAGATTGAATCACTAATCAAAAACCTCCCAACAAATAAAAGCCCAGGACCAGATGGTTACACAGCTGAATTCTACCTTCATTCAAAGAATTAATACTAAACCTTCTCAAACTCTTCCAAAAACTAGGAGAGGAGGTTCCATTTTAAAATTCAGTTTACAAGGCCACCATTTGCTGGTAACCCAAACAAGACAAGGACACCAGAAAATTACATGCCAACATCCCTGGTGAATGCAAATGCAAATATCCTCAACATTTGTAAAAAAATTCAACATATTTATACATTTCCAAGATGCAAAGATGATTCAACATCTATCAATCATGTTATGCCATATTAATAAAATGAATGATAAAAATCATATAATCCCAATAGTTTCAGACAAAGCATTTGACAAAACTCACCATCCATTTATGATAAAAACTTTCTCAACAATGTGGGTATAGTGGGAACAAATCTTGACATTATAAAGCCCATATATAAACAAGGCCACAGCTAAGTTTATAATCGATGGCAAAAAGCTAAAAGCTTTTCGTCTAAGACCAGAAACAAGACAAGGATGCCCATTCTTGCCACTTGGGTTCAACATGCTATTGTTAGTCCTAGCCAGACTTGGTACACAACAAAAAGAAAAAAGACATCCAAAATGGAAAATAAAACTGTCATTATTTCTGGATTTCATGATATTATATATAGAAAACCCTAAAGACTCCAACAAAATACTGTTAGATTAATAAACCAAATTCAGTAAAACTTCGGAATACAAAATGGATATACAAAAATCTTGGGCATTTCTATACACTAATAAGCAAATCTTAAAGTCTTTCCAACAGTAGTAGATATAATGGTTATCTGATATAATTTGCCCATTCTCATCCAGTTTAGATCACTGATTCTTAAAAAGTTGATGCACAGTCTTGCCACCTCCTGTTTGACCACATTAAATTTACAATGATTCATGGAACTAATATTCCAGGTTCCTATGTAATATGGTTCTTTACTGCATCCAACTTTACTTTCAGTACCAGACACATCCACAACTGGGCATCATTTCCGCTTTGGCTCAGCCTTTTCGTTTCTTCTAGAGCTATTTCTCCGCTTTTCTCCAATAGTATATTGTACAAAAATCAAGACAGGGAGCGGACTGTGGCTCAGATTATGAGTTGCTTATTGCAAAATATAGATTTAAATTGAAGAAAGAAAGGAAAACCACTAGGCCATTCAGATATGACCTAAATCAAATCTCTTACAATTATACAGTAGAAGTGACAGATTCAAGGGATTAGATCTGGTAGACAGAGTGCCTGAAGAACTGCAAACAGATGTTCATAACATTGTACAGGAGATGGTGACCAAAATTTTCCTCCAGTAAAGATATGCAACAAGACAAAATGGTCTCATGAGGAGGCCTTAAAAATAGTTTTGAAAGAAAGACAAACGAAAGGCAAAGGAGAAAACAAAAGATATACCCATCTGAAAGCAGAGTTCCAAATAATAGCTAGGAGAGATTTTTTTTAAAAAAGCCTTCTTAAACTAACACTGCAAAGAAATAGAGGAAAAGAATAGAGTGGGAAAGACTAGAGATCTCAAGAAAATGAGAGCAACCAGGGGAATATTTCATACAAAGATGGGCACAGTAAAGGACAGAAATGGTATGGACATTAGAGAAGCAGAAAATATTAAGAAGACATGGCAAGAATATACAGAAGAATTGTACAAAAAAGGTCTTAATGACCTGGATAACCACATAGGTGTGATCACTCACCTAGAGCCAGACATCCTGGAGTGTGAAGTCCAGTGGGCCACTGGAATCATTACTATGACTAAAGCTAGTGGGTGTGATGGAATTCCAGTTGAGCTATTTCAAATTCTAGAAGATGATGCTGTGAAAGTGCTGCACTCAATATGCCAGCAAATTTGGAAAACTCAGCAGTGGTCACAGGACTGCAAAAGGCCAGTTTTCATTCTAATCCAAAAAAATGGGCAAAGAATGTTCAAACTACTGTCCAACTGCACTCGTTTCACATACTAGCAAGATAATGCTCAAAATCCTTCAAGCTAGGCTTCCACAGTACATGAACCATGAACTTACAGACATAGAAGCTTTGTTTAGAAAACAAAGAGGACCAGAGATCAAATTTCCAACATCCCTCAGATCATACAAAAACCAAGGGAATTCAAGAAAAACATCTACTTTTGCTTCATTGACTATCCTAAGCCTTTGACTGTGTGGATCACAACAAACTGGGGGAAATTCTCAGAAAGATGGGAATGCCAGATCATCATACCTGCCTCCTGAGAAACCTGTATGCAGATCAAGAAGCAACCGTTAGAACTGGACATTGAACAATGGACTGGTTCAAAATTAGGAAAGGGATACTTCAAGGCTATATATCATCACCTTGTTTATTTAACTTCTATGCAGAGTACATCATACGAAATGCTGGGCTAGATGAAGCTCAAGCTGGTATCAAGATTGCCAGGAGAAAGATCAATAACCTCAGGTAACACCAACCTAATGGCAGAAAGCAAAGAGGAACTAAAGAGGCTGGCTGATGGTAAAAGAGGAGAGTGAAAAACCTGGGTTAAGACCCAACATTCAAAAAACTAAGATCCTGGCATCTGGTCCCATCACTTCATGGCAAATAGATACAGAAAAGGTGGAAACAGTGACAGACTCTATTTGCTTGAGCTCCAAAATAACTGTGTATGGTGACTGCAGCCTCAAAAATCAAATACACTTGGCTCCTTGGGAAAAAAAGCTTTGACAAACCGCGACAGCATTTTGCCAACAAAGGTTCATTTAGTAAAAGCTATCACTTTTCCAGTAATCATGTACGGATGTGAGAGTTGGACCATAAAGAAGGTTGATCGAAGAAGAATTGATGCTTTGAAAGTGTGGAGATGAAGACTCTTGACAGTCCTTGGACAGCAAAGAAATCAAACAAGTCAATCCTAAAGGAAATCAACCCTGAATATTTAATGGAAGGACTGATGCTGAAGCTGAAGCTCCAATACTTTGGCCACCAGATGGGAAGAATCACGTCTTTGGAAAAGACCTTGAAGCTGGGAAAGATTGAGGGAAGGAGGAGAATGGGGCGACAGATGATGAGATGGTTAGATGGCATCACTGACTCAATGAATGTGAGTTTGAGCAAACTCTGGCAAAGAGTGAAAGACAGAGAAGCCTGGCCTGCTGCAGTCAATGGGGGTCACAACGATTTGGACAACAGTGAGGGAATGAAGAACAACAAGAATAATAAAGTACCAGAAATAGAAAAATCACTTTTCTAGTTGTATGAAAATCAATAAATACCTAGAGCAAACTTTACCAAGAATTCAAAGGACTTGTACATTGAAAACTATACACATTCCATTTCAAAACTATGAAGCCTTTGGTAAAAGCACAAGGCAGTGGTTCATTCACTGTGATCCCCAGACCAGCAGCACTAGCAACATCTGGAAACTTCCTAGAAATGCAAGTTCTCAGGCCCTACCATAGACCTAACCCATCAAAAACTCTGGGGCAGGGGCCCCATACTGTTTTAACAGCTCTCCTGGAGATTCTGAGATAGGGCAAAGCTTGAGAACCAATGTATAATTCTTTTACGCTGCTTATTTACTTTTTACACTATCATCATTAGCCTAAGATGTGTATANACTTCCCTGGTGGCTCAGATGGTAAAGCGTCTGTCTACAATGCGGGAGACCTGGGTTCGATCCCTGGGTAGGGAAGATACCCTGGAGAAGGAAATGGCAATCCACTCCAGTACTATTGCCTGGAAAATCCCATGGACAGAGGAGCCTGGTAGGCTACAGTCCATGGGGATTATGGATCCTTTTAAATTTGTCCTCAGGCAAAGTGAGATTCCATTTTCGTCACACTTCTTAGGAACCCAGCCATTTTTGCAACATTTGAAAAATTTTACTACTAGTATATCCATCACACGTTTATTCTCTTCTTTAGATATCGTGTCTAAACCAGGTATGGAGATAATTTCTAGCTGCTATAAAAGTTTCTGTAGAATTTGGTAGTAATCTAATCCCCTTTGTCTTGAATATACAATTCAAAAAAAGGAAAATCATCACCAGCAGAATAACAGACCCACAAGAACTGGGACCATATTTGTCTTCCTCATTGCTCTTTCCGCAGGGCCCAGAACAGGTCTGACCCATTATAAGATCTCAAAATATCTGCTGAATGAAAGAATAATTAATTAATCTAATGGTATTATCCTGTAGCCTTTTAAAAATCTCCCTTTGCATTTTTTATTTGGGTTTAAATGGCTATACAGTACATGTTCGCATCGAAGAATCTAGCTCAAAGTGTTTGCATTTCAGCAGCTGTGACTATTTAACATGCTTCATGTTTTCCTGGGTTCCTGTATGTGTTCATTCCAGCTCCAGGAGTTAGTGGCAAACTTTCCTGCAAAATACCACTAGAAAGCATATTCTGAATAACTACAGGATTTNTTTGCATTTCAGCAGCTGTGACTATTTAACATGCTTCATGTTTTCCTGGGTTCCTGTATGTGTTCATTCTAGCTCCAGGAGTTAGTGGCAAACTTTCCTGCAAAATACCACTAGAAAGCATATTCTGAATAACTATAGGATTTCTAAAATAAGTACTCTACAAAGCTACGGGGTTTATTCTATAAGAAAATGCTCCATGGCAGAATCATTCTGTGAGGTTTTTTCCTTCTTTTTTTCTTTCCAGTAAGAAAACGAACCAAAAGAAAAGAGGAATGTGAATCAGCTGCAATGTAAGCTAAATTCATTCCCCTTTGGCTCATCTGCTGGGGCTCCAAGCTTTCTGGAGATTTATCTTCTGAGTATATGGCTCTTGGAATTCCCAGGCCAAATTTTTCTTGAAAGATAATAAATCAAAATGCATTTGCAGTGTTAGGCTAAAGATATAGGCTTCATGATCATATCGAATATTTATACCATGACTTAGTTATAAAGATTTTCTTTGAAACTTTCTAAAGAATATAAACAGCTAGATTACAAAATTCCAAAGGCAGAGACAAAACTAAGACCCAGGGATTATGAGTGTATTTTGGTACTTGAAAGATAAATTTTTGTTCTAAAAGTTTACTGGTTTTGCTTTTGATAACACTGCATACGTTACAGTTTTGTTCAAACCCTGCTATCTGGGCTAAGCCAAGAGTAGAGAGATTACCCAGGTTTTCTTAATATCTAAGATTTCATGGGAGCAAATCACAGAGTTAAAATAATCTATCACCTTGGAATCATAGAACACAAGATATTATTTGTTCAAAATTTTATTTTACATAAGGGGAGCCATGAAGCTTAGAAAAAAAATTTTTTAGTGATTTGTCCAAGATTGCNCCCTCCCCACACCCTGGGTTTGATAGACAGTGGTCTTGCCCTGCCCACAGATCCCGCCCAGGGATCCTGCCCACCCACGTGATCTCTTCCTTAACCAATCTCAAGCCCAGGCACTGACCCCGCCCAACGGACGCCATTACCCGTCCATCCCAGAGCCCACACGCAGCCGCCTGCCATCTGGCCTGGAGCCTGCCTCCGGCCACCCACATCATCCACCCTGGGAAAGTTCCGAAGAGACCGCTGGCGCCCACGCTGCCGCCGATTCCTGCCCCACAGACGCCTCATCCCAGCCGCCCTTCCCTGGTTCGAGGAGTTGCCTGCCATGCTGCCCACATCGCCCTCACAGGTGCCTCAGAACTACCGCCCTGAGTGCGAGGCCGCGCTCAACAGCCCCGCCGCCCTGGAGTTCCACGCCTCCTTCCATTGCCTGGCCGTGTCCTTCTACCTCGACCATAATGACGTGGCCTTGAAGCGTTTCTCCCGCTTCTTTCTGCTCCGCTCCCATGAGCACAGCAAGACAACCGAGAGCCTGATATTCCTGCAGAACCAGCGTGGGGGCCGCATCTGCTTCCTCAACATCAGAAAGCCTAAGACCCAAGAGTGGGAGAGTGGTCTCCAGGCCATGCAAGACACCCTGCACCTGGAGAAGTGCATCAACCAGAGCCTGCTCAATCTGCACCAACTGGCCACCAACAGCAGCGACACCGACCTGTGCCAGTTCCTGGGGACCAGCTACCTGAACCAGCAGGCCAAGTTCATCAGGGAGCTGCGGAACCATCTCAGTGACCAGAGCAACATGGGGTTCCCAGAAGGTGCCCTGGCAGAGTACTTCTTGGACAGGCTCACCCTGGGTGACGACGACAAGAATGACTGAGCCTGGACTGGACTTTCCCCCCAGTCCTGGGTGACTGCCCAAGGTCACCCTGCCTGCAATGCACACTGCAGTACTGCCCTTGCAGAAAAAGTTCACTTTAAGTTTTCCTTCTTTCAGTGTTTCCAGTTCTTCCAATAAAGTAATTGCTTCCTAAAGAAATAAATTGCCTTGTTGATTCATGCATGCAAACCCTTAACCTTTCAAGTTTTAAAACAGGTATCCAGCAGTCTTTCGAGCTACCAATGCCCTGTCCACAGGCAGCTCAGGATCTCCACAGAGGGAGGGAAGAAGGGGATCCATAGGACCCTGAACAATACAAAATGTACCTTCCACTAATAAACAATGTGGTATACGGGGTGGGCATGGGTGAGGTGAGGCCCTGGTGAATGTGGGTGCCTGTGAATAGATAAGACATAAAAATATGGCTTGAAAATCACGATTGGGGTTGATCTCCAGAAACAGTGACGGGAAAGAGATTGGGAAGGGAATGAAACAAAGGGGTCTTTATTTTGTTTGAAGCAGACTTCTGGGTAGCAAGATGGGGACCTCGGATGCTGGCATAGCAGAGTCCCTCTCTGACAAGCTCACCCTGGGCTTCAGTGACAATCTAAGTGTAGCAGGGCTGGCTTTCCTAGAGACACACTTCCTGTGGTCACCACTGTTGAGCATGGAAGCGGCCCTTAGAAAATATCCACGTGTGATTTTCTACTTGAATTATACCACCCTGTGATAAAGTAGCATGATACCACTCAAAATTTATCTCAATTCTATTGAGGGTGATTCTATATAGCCCTTCTAGGGTGAAAAATATAAGCTCATAAATGAAGGTCAATTTGTGATACTGAATATAAAGTAAAATGAATCCCCCTGAATATGAAGTCAGTGGTACTGGCTGCACTGAAGTATGTAGAGGGGGAAAGGTTGAAGCTGGGAGACCAGTTAGTAGGTATGACAACTGGTCCAGGTGAAAGACAATGGTGGTTGAACTGGAGTGGAGGATGAAAAAATGACGAGATGTAGACACACTGCAGATGGATTTGGATACATCAGCAAGGTTTCTTCATGGACCAGAGACGAAGAGTGAGATATGAAGAAGAAAATCTACTTTAGCCTGGCTTGATGCTGGTGCCGTTTTATCAATTTGGGGTCTTTTGCCAGGGGCACAGCTGGGATGGAAGGTTGGAGAAGGCATGTCATGTAAAATCTGAGATGCATATTAGACATCCAAGTGGAACTACCATGCAGGTAGCCAGAAAAAAATGAATCGAGTTCAGAGTGGATGTCAGCTTTAGAAACAGACCTATGGGAGATATCACGATCAGATGAAGTCTCTACACATGTAAACCCTAATATTGCCTTTGCCGATCAAAAACACTCAAAATATGCTTCTTCTGTGCCTAGGTGTGGTTAGTAAGGCAAAAATTAAAATTTTACAGATCTTACCTGTCTTATCAAGGACACAGATGGTCCTCAGATTGACACGTGGTCCATCTGAGTCTCCCAAAAGTTTGCAAACTGCTTTGAATATTTACAAATATTCCTCCCTGTAGCTCAAGACAGTAAAGAATCTGCCTGCAATGTGGGAGACCTGGGTTTGATCCCTGGGTCAGGAAGATCCCCTGGAGAAGGGAATGGCAAACCATTTGAGTATTCTTGCCTGGAGAATCCCATGGACAGAGGAGCCTGGTGGGCTACAGTCCATGAAATCGTAGAGAGTCAGACATGACTGAGCGACTCTTACTTTGAATATTTACAAATGTATAAACAAGCCTGGCTACAAAGGAATTAACTGTCCTATTTCACCATGACTTCACTTGAATATTTTTTTTTAAATGAGGATTAACTCTCTTCAGTTAAATTTCCAGAAAATTTGCTTGTTCCTTTGTTCTTAGACAACAGGGGTTTTTTCACTCTGTTTCTTTCTCTGCTCACATTGAGGACTCTCCTCTTTCTTTGACCGGCATTCCCTGGTGGCTCAGACGCCAAAGAATCTGCCTGCAATGCAGGAGATGCAGGTTTAGTCCCTGGGTCAGGGAGATCCCAGGGAGAAGGGAATATCCACCCACTCCAGTGTTCTTGCCTGGAGAATTCCATGAACAGAGCAGCCTAGCAGGCTCCAGTCCATGGGGTCGCAAACGGTCGGACACGACTGAGTGACTAACACTTTCATTTTCCTCTCTCTGACAATGTCTCAGATCCTACATATGTCAATTAACTGTTCTCCTCTAGATAGAAGCAAGCACCAGGTGAGTAGCTGTTTATCTTTATAACTAGAAATTGACTTTTAGGTTGTGCTGGGGCTTCCTTAACTGCACAGGCTTTTCTCTAGCTGCAGTATGTGGGTTCCTTATTGTGGTGGCTTCGCCTGTTGCACACCATGGGCTCGAGGCACTTGGACTTTAGTAGTTGTGGCCCATGGGCTCAGCAGTTGTAGTTTCCCAGCTCTAGAGCACAGGTTCAGTAGTCGTGATGTGCAGGCTGAGGTGCTCTGTGAAATGTGAGATCTTCCTGGATCAGGGATCAAACCCAGGTCTCCTGCTTTGGCAGAAGGATTCTTTACCACTGAGCCACCAGGAACACCTGAAGATCCTTCTTACTCTCCTGTTTTGGAGAAACAGTTTGGTGTCGTGGATTCTTCCCCACAGATGGCCTGGGTACAAATCCAATTCTAGCCNCTGGTGTGCTGTGATTCATGGGGTCGCAAAGAGTCAGACACGACTGAGCGACTGAACTGAACTGAACTGTCCTCTTAAGTTTTCTTATCTTCAAATTCAAGTGTTGGTAATCATACACACAGTCTTAAAGGCTACCATCATGCACTGGAAATAGTAAAGCTGATTCCATTCAGTCATTTACTTACTTAGCACCAGCATGGCACCAGGTGCTATGCTAGGTAGCAAATGCTAAAAAAATCTAGTACTGACCTCAAAAGTGTTAAACCTAGGGAATTATTAGATGCAAATACAGCATGAGAAAAAATGAATAAATAAAAGCTGATGAGTGTTCCCAGTATCTTCCTTCAGCTAACTAAAGAGAGTTCTGTTCAGTTTAGTCACTCACTCTTGTTTGACTCTTTGTGACATCACGGACCGCAGCACGCCAGGCCTCCCTGTTCATCACCAACTCCCAGAGCTTACTCAAACTCATGTCCATTGAGTCAGTGATGCCATCCAACCATCTCATCCTCTGTCGTTCCCTTCTCTTCCCACCTTCAGTCTTTCCCAGCATCACGGTCTTTTTCAATGAGTCAGTTCTTCACACCAAGTGGCCAAAGTATTGGAGTTTCAGCTTCAGCATCCGTCCTTACAATGAATATTCTGGACTGATTTCCTTTAGGATGGACTGGTTGGATCTCCTTGCACTGCAAGGGACTCTCAAGAGTCTTCTCCAACACCACAGTTCAAAAGCATCAATTCTTCAGCACTCAGCTTTCTTTATAGTCCAACTCTCACATCCATACATGACT
>SJYV01013899.1:952221-989982 GCA_006410875.1 Neotragus pygmaeus
TCCTCTTTCATGTTCATCAAGAGGCTCTTTAGTTCTTCTAGCTTTCTGCCATAAGGGTGGTGTCATCTGCATATCTGAGGTTATTGATATTTCTCCTGGCAATCTTGATTCCAGCTTGTGCTTCATCCAGCTCAGCTTTGCTCATGATGTACTCTGCATATAAGTTAAATAAGCAGGATGACAATATACAGCCTTGATGTACTCCTTTCCCGATTTGGAACCAGTCTGTTGTTCCATGTCCAGTTCTAACTGTTGCTCTTGACCTGCTTACAGATTTCTCAGGAGGCAGGTCAGGTGTTCTAAACTAAAGAGAATTCAGGCCTATTTATCATTTTCCATCCCTGGCCTTCTGAATTTTTCATCCTGATGTGGATGGGGTAGACTCTCTGTGAGAAAAGAGGCGTAAATCAAATGTTTGGTGGGTCAAAAGGCAGATGGAATGAATGCCACACTGTGTGCCACAACTATTGAGCCTGTGCTCTAGAGCCCGGGAACCTCAGCTAGTGAACCCACATGCCACAACTACTGAAGGCTGCAACCTCTAGAGCCTGTGCTCCACAGCAAGAGAAGCCACTGCAATGAGATGTCTGTATAGCACAGTGTAGGCACCACTTGCTGCAACTAGCAAAAGCCCACACAGCAGTGAAGAACCAGTTCAACCAAAACTAAATAAATAAAATTTTAAAAACTAAAGCTACTATGTAGTCCAGCAATCCCACTCTTAGATATATATCTGGAGAAAAGCATAATTCAAAAAGATATGTGCATGCTGATGTTCATAGCAGCACTATTTACAATAGCCAGTGCATGGAAGTAACCAAGTGTCTATCAACAGAGGAAAGGATAAAGATATTGTGTGTACACACATAGAGACACACACACACACACATATATATGGCATGGAAAATTACTCAGCAACAAAAAAGAATGAAATAATGCCATTTGTAGCAGCTTAGATAGACCAAGAGATTGCCATACTAAGTAAGTCAGACAGAGAAAGACAAATATTATATGATATCATTCATAAGTGGAGTCTAATTTTTAAAAAAACAATGCAAATGAACTTGTTTGTAACACAGAAACAGATTTATACATATTGAAAAGAAACATATACTTACCAAAGGGGAAACATGGAGGAGGAGGAATAAATTAAGAGCTTTGGATTAACATATATCCATTACTCTATAAAGGTTGATAACCAAGAAAGACCTACTATGTAGCACAGGGAACTTTACTAAATATTCTGTAATAACCTATGTGAGAAAACAATCCAATAAAGAATGATTATAGGTATAACTAAATCACTTTGCTGTATAAAGGAAACTACACAATATTGTAAAGCAACTATACGACAATAAAATAAAAAAGAAAGAAAACGTTCATATACCTCAATGTTCACAGCAGTACTATTTACAACAGCCAAGACATGGAAACAACCTAAGTGTCCATTCACAAATGAAGGCATAAAGAAGATGTGGCATATATACACGTAATATTACTTAGCTATAGAAAAGAAATAATGCCATTTGCAAAGTGGATGGGATTAGAAATTATCTTATTAAGTGAATAAAGCCAAAGGACAAATATTATGTGACATCACTTATATTTGGAATCTAAAAAAGTGATTGAAATAAACTTGTTTTTTCATGTCACATTTATTATCTTTTAATCTTGTGTAAGTAGCTATTGTAGTTGTTTTACTACTTTTGTCTTTAAACCTTTATACTAGCTTTATAGATTCACTACTTTTACTAACATATCTACATTTTAAACATTGTAACCATTAAAAAATGGAAGTAGTTAATTTAAATTATTTTAGGTATACAACAAAGTGATAGTTATACATAAATACAGATATATATTTTCAGATTCCTTTCCATTATAGGCTATTGAATATTGTTCCCTGTGACATATAAGAGGTATTTGTTATTTCTCTTTTTTTCTACTAGTATATATATGTCAAACCCAGCTTCCTACTTTCACCCAGTCTCCCTCAACCCCACACTATCCTATTTGGTAAGCTTAAATTTGTTTTCTATCTCTGTGAGTCTAAAATATTTGAGTTCCTTTAGAATGTATTCAAACTTAATTTGTTTTCAACTTAAACCACTATAAATATGTTTATATATACATTTCATGGTGACCAGAAACCTACAGTAGATACACAAAGGCTAATGAGAAAGGAATCTACACATACCGCTAAAGTCATCTAATCACATAGAAAGAGAACAAGAGAAGAAAGGAACAGAGCAACTATAAAACAGCCAAAACAAGAAAATGGCAATAAGTATACATCTATCAATAATTTAAATGGACTAAATTATCTGATAAAAAGAAAGGGTAGCTGAATGGATTTAAAAAACTCAAGACCTATCTATGTGCTGACTACAAGGGATACAATTCAGATATGAGGACACATAAAATGAAGGTGAAGGAAAGGAAAAATATATCCAATGCAAGTGCAAACCAAAAGTAACCTGAATAGCTATTCTTAGACAGATTACTTTAAGACAAAGACTATAATGCTCTATGGAGAAGGAAATGGTAACCCACTCTAGTATTCTTGCCTGGAGAATCCCATGGATGGAGAAGCCTGGTAGGCTACAGTCCACGGGGTCACAAAGAGTCAGACATGACTGAGTGACTTCACTTACTTACTTATAATGCTCTAAAGAAGGGTGATTCATAGTGATAAAGAGTTCAATCCAAAAATAGGATATAATGTTTGTTAAATATATATACATATATGTGTGTGTGTGTGTGTGTGTGTGTATAACTGGCACAGTGACAAATAAATAAAGCAAANACTTACTTATAATGCTCTAAAGAAGGGTGATTCATAGTGATAAAGAGTTCAATCCAAAAATAGGATATAATGTTTGTTAAATATATATACATATATGTGTGTGTGTGTGTGTGTGTGTGTATAACTGGCACAGTGACAAATAAATAAAGCAAATATTAACATACCTAAAAGGAGAAATACACGGAGAAGGATAGTAGGGGATCCTTCTTACAACAGTGAATATCCAGCTTAAAACAGTGAATAGATCATCAAAACAGAAACAAGGCAAAATGGTTGTTTGGGGAGGCCTTACAAATACCTAAGAAAAGAAGCAAAAGGCAAAGTAGGAAAGGAAAGATATTATCCATTTGAATGCACAGCTCCAAAGAAAACCAAGGAGAGATAAAGCCTCCTAAATGAACAATGCAAGGAAAGAGAGAAAAGCTATAGAATGGGAAAGACTAGATCTCTTCAAGAAAATCAGAGATTCCAAGGGAACATTTCATGCAAAGATGAGCACAATAAAGGACAGTAATGGTATGGACCTCACAGAAGCAGAAGATATTAAGAGGTGGCAAGAATACATAGAAGAACTATACAAAAAGTCTTAATGACCCAGGTAACCCAGTGATGTGATCACTCACCTACAGCCAGACACCCTGAAGTGTGAAGTCAAGTGGGCCTTAGAAAGCATCACTATGAACAAAGCTAGTGGAGGTGATGGAATTCCAGCTGACCTATTTCAAATCCTAAAAGATGATGCTGGTAAAGTGCTGCACTCAACATGCCGGCAAATTTGGAAAACTCAGCAGTGGCCACAGGACCAGAAAAGGCCAGTTTTCANCTATGAACAAAGCTAGTGGAGGTGATGGAATTCCAGCTGACCTATTTCAAATCCTAAAAGATGATGCTGGTAAAGTGCTGCACTCAACATGCCGGCAAATTTGGAAAACTCAGCAGTGGCCACAGGACCAGAAAAGGCCAGTTTTCATTCCAATCCCAAAGAAAGGCAATGCCAAAGAATGTTCAAACTACTGCACAGCTGTGCTTGTTTCACATGCTAGCAAAGTAATGCTCAAAATCCTTCAAGCTAGGCTTCAACTGTACGTGAACCAAGAACTTCCAGATGTACAAACTAGATTTAGAAAAGGCAAAGGAAACAGAGATCAAAAAGCCAACATCAGTTGGATCATTGAAAAAGCAATGGAATTCCAGAAAAAACATCTACTTGTGCTTCACTGAGTAGTCTAAAGCCTTTGACTGTGTAGATCACAATAAAATGTGGAAAATTCTTAAAAAGATAGGAATACCAGATCGCCTTACCTGCCTCCTGAGAAACCTATATGCAGGTTAAGAAGCAACAGTTAGAACCAGACATGGAACAACAGACTGGTTCAAAATTGGGAAAGGAGTATGTTAAGGCTGTATATTTTCACCCTGNAGATAGGAATACCAGATCGCCTTACCTGCCTCCTGAGAAACCTATATGCAGGTTAAGAAGCAACAGTTAGAACCAGACATGGAACAACAGACTGGTTCAAAATTGGGAAAGGAGTATGTTAAGGCTGTATATTTTCACCCTCCTTATTTAACTTATATGCAGAATACATCATGTGAAAGGCTGGGCCGGATGAATCTTAAGCTGGAATCAAGATTTATGGGAGAAATATCAGTAACCTCACATATGCAGAAGACACGACGCTAATGGCAGAAAGAAAGGATGAACTAGAGTCACATGATGATGGTGAAATAGGAGAGTGAAAAAGCTGGCTTAAAACTCAACATTCAAAACACCAAGATCATGGCATTTGGTCCCATCACTTCATGGCAAATAGATGGGGAAACAACGGAAACAGTGGCAGACTATAAACACTATGGCAGTGACTGCAGCCTCAAAAGATGCTTGCTTCACGGAAGAAATATCTCCATACTTGCTCCATGACAAACCTGGACAGTGTATTACAAGCAGAGACATCATTGTGCCAACTAAGGTCTTCAGTGAAAGCTATGGTTTTTCCAGTAGTCATTTATGGATGTGAGAGTTGGACCATAAAGAAAGCTGAGTTCCAAAGAATTCATGCTTTTGAACTTTGTTGTTGGAGAAGTCTCTTGAGAATCCCTTGGACAGAAAGAGATCAAAGCAGTCAATCCCAAAGGAAATCAACACTAAATAGTCATTGGAAGGACTGATGCTGAAGCTAAAGCTCCAATGGTTTGGTCACCTGATGTGAAGAACCGACTCTTTGGAAAAGACCTTGAATGCTGTGAAAGATTGTGGGCAGGAGGAGAAGGTGGCGATAGAGAATGAGATAGTTGGATGGCATCACCAACTCAATGGACATGAATTTGAGCAAACTCTAGGAGACAGGGAAGGACGGGGAAGCCTGTCATGCTGCAGTCCATGGGGTTGCAACAAGTCAGACACAACTGAGCGACTGAACAACAACAATAAGGAAGCACCAGAAATAGAAAAATCACTTTTATAATTGTAGCGAAATGACTAAATACTTAAGAGTAAACTTAACCAAGAAGTTTAAGGACTTTTACATTGAAAACAATAGACATTCTATTTCAAAACTGTGAAGCATTTGGTAAAAGCACAAGGCAGTGGTTCACTGACTGTGATCCTCAGACCACAAGCATCAGCAACACCTGGAAACTTCCTAGGAATGCAAGTTCTCAGGCCCCACTATAAACCAAGTGAGTCAGAAACTCTGGGGCTGGGGTCCTGCACTCTTTATCAGCCCTCCCAGAGATTCTGAGGCAGGGTAAAGCTTGAGATCCACTGCACAATTCTTTTATGCAGCTTATTTATTGTTTAAATCATTAGCATTAGCCTACAGAGGTCTATAGTAGCCCCAACATATACAACCTGAATCATAGAAATTTTCTTAAATCAGATTTTTCTATCCTTTAAAGATTCTCTCTGTATATTTGCAATCCAGAAAAACTCTTTGTTAAATTCTGTAGCATTTTTTTAAATTAATTTATTTATTTATTTTTAAATTTAACTTTACAATACTCTATTGGGTTTGCCATACATCGACATGAATCCACCACAGGAAAANCTTGGGGATTTTCCCAACCCAGGGTTCGAACCATGTCTCCTGCATTGGCAGGCAGATTCTTTACCACTGAGCCACCAGGGAAGCCCCAATATATGTTCACTGAAATGTAAAACAAATGAGACCAGGGGAAATATCAGGCTAAAAAGGTACATTTTATTTTTGATTGATCATTTGGAAAGGCTGCTCCTCTCTGATTTGATTTAGTTGGCAAGTCACAAATAAAAAAGATCTGTAGGTCCTTAGCAGATGGCATTCTCATTGAGTAAGCACAACTTGGCAGCTGGAACGAGGCTGCCCCTTTTATGTGAGAAGTTCACTACCCAGACGGAGGAAGTGTATCTCTGCTGCCACAAAAAGGAATGAACTCTTGCCATTTGAAACATGGCTGTACCTTGAGAGCATTATGTTAAGTAAGTCAAAGAGAAAATATCATATGATCTCTCTTACATGTGCAATCTTAAAAGAAAAACCCAAAGAACTCAAACAAATTGAACTCATGGATATAGAGAACAGATTGTCGTTTTCCAAAAGTGGGAGCTGGGGGTTGGGCAAAATGGGTGAAGGGGGTCAAAAGGTACAAATTTCTAGTAATAAAATGAAAAAATTATGGGGATGTAATATACAGCTTGGTGACTCTAGTTAATAAAACTATATTGTATAGTTGAGAGTAGCTAGGGGAGTGGATCCTGAGAGGTCTTATCACAAGAAAACCCCATTTTTAGTAACTATGTATGGTGATGGATGTTAAATGGACTACTGTTATGATCATTTTGCAATATATGCAGATATTGGGTCATTATGTTGTCCACCTGAAACTAGTATGTTAGATGCACCATATCTCTTTTTTTTTTTTTAAGAAAATGTTCCAGGCATCTGAGCTGGTCCTTGGCAAGAACCATGACCTGCTCAACCACATGCCAGGAAGTCTCATCAGTAGCGGCAGTGGCAATAAGGAAACAAAAAAGTAATTTAAGATGAATGATGACTAAATGGGAGAAAGAAAGTTTAAACTCCTCAGGTATGAGAACACCAAGTTTTTATTACAGTTCCACTGAAATATCTCTGTATGGGATGATAGAAGTGGTAGAAGAATTAAAAAAAGGTAGAAATATACATTTTTATTATTCTAACCCTCACATAAGGCAATCAAACCTTTCTTTGAAGGCTCTGCTTAAAATGCCAATGTAAATATGTTGGAAGGGGGAGGTCACATATCAATACCTTGATATCAAGTAACCTAACCAGCTAGTTGATTAGTAACTTAGTAAGTAC
This sequence comes from Neotragus pygmaeus, assembly GCA_006410875.1. Classification (NCBI taxonomy): domain Eukaryota; kingdom Metazoa; phylum Chordata; class Mammalia; order Artiodactyla; family Bovidae; genus Neotragus; species Neotragus pygmaeus. The sequence goes on from SJYV01013899.1 coordinate 959,347, forward strand.
CTGAAGGAGTAGGCTAGACTAGGGCAGGGGTCAGCAAACATTTTGTGTACAGGGCCAAGGAGTAAAGATTGTAGGTTCCATGGGGATGGCTGGTCTCTGTTCTAATGGTGCCACTAAATGCTAAAGCAGCCATAAAGAATGCACAAATGAGCAAGCCTTGGCTGCACGCCAATACAATTTTACTTACAAATGCCATAGTTTGCCCAACAGAAAAAAGCAAGTTGTTTGTCTTTTTTATTTTTCCATGGAAATAACAAGAGGTCGGGAAATGTATAGTTATGGGATAGAGCCTGCAAGGCCAGTTCCCCACACGATGGAGTGTTGTGGCCTTGTGCTACCCCAAGAGCAAGCCCCTAGCTGGGACAAGGGGACATAAGGTGGAGGTCAGGTGGCAGGGACTGGAGGTAAAGACGAGATAAATTAGGTTCCTATCAAGGGAGCCCCAAACTTTTTATATGGCTCTTCAGAGTTCATGGGAAGTCCAAGTACATGTGGAGAATAAACAAAGTTTTATTATTCAATGTCTTAAAGCTGAAAAGTTCAATTGTAGCCTTCGATTAAACCAACATTATTCTGGACATCTTTCTGTTTACTGTCGTGTGTGTGTACGCACAAGCATGCACTCAATCGTGTCTGACTCTGTGACTCCATGAACTACAGCCCGCCAGATTCTTCTGTCCATGGGATTCTCCAGGCAAGGATGTTGGAGTGGCTTGCCATTTCCTTTTCCAGGGGATCTTCCCAACCCAGGGACTGAACCCGCATCTCTTGCATCTCCCGCATTGGCAGGTGGATTCTTTACCACTAGCACCACCTGGGTGAAACATTCCTCTCAAAATATGCAACACCACATCTATGACACAGCACAGCATCCCACCTCTTCAATTAAATTGGCCACTCTTATTGACAACATGCCTCAGGACAAAAATCAAGCAAGTTCTAATTCAGTCCTTTTCGGTTTCTGGCTTTTTTTCCCCTCCCCAAAGACATTGGTTGCCTCATTTTGTAGCTACAAAACTTACACAGCTAAGAAGGGCGCATTTCCCAGAAAAGCTACTCCCCAACTCTGAAGTTCTTAGGAGTCACCTGGAGGTCTTGCTAACAGGTAGTTTCTGATCCAGTGTGTCTTAGGTGGGGGCTTGAGAATTTGCATTCCTAACAAGCTCCCAAGCTGACACAGCTAGTCCATGGACCACGGTTCAGAGAACCGCTTTTCTGAAAGATGCTCACTCCTCTCTGAGGAGCTCTGTGGGAGCTGGAGAAGCTCCTTGCAGTGGCATGTGGGGCCTGAGGGCCCCTGGACTCTTCTCAGTTCTTGAGTCAGCCTTCTGGGTAAACTACAGATAGATGGCCTCCCTCCTAGGCATACCCTGGCCGGGTTCAGCAAACACAATTTGCTCTTTGGCTGAACCTGGACAACATGTCAGTTAGGCTTATTAGTGAAGACAAACAAACCTCATTATTTGGAAAACGATTGTGTTAGCTCTGGGGTGTCAATGCTAATTAGGTTATAGCCCAGACCCAGAAATGGATGGTGGGAGTTCTGAAGTGCCAGTTCCTAAAGTTCTCGGGAAATGGATTAAGAACTAAATCTAGCCTTTGCTTTTAAATGAAATGGCCGGGCCCTTCCTGTTCAGAGGTCTCCCTCCTGCCTTGGCCCTGTTGCCAGGACTCACCTGCAGCATCCCCAGCTGCAGCCGGTAGAGGAGGTTTCGGGCTGTGGGAGTGGACACAATGAACAGTCTCCTTTTCTCATAAAACTGATCCAAAAGTGCAGCTGCTGTTCTCACGCCGACATTGACATTCATGGCTGTAATCAGAAACAGTCAGGTAGGTCAGAAACCCTCTACTGCTTCTGGCTCAATACATACAGCCTGTAAAAAGTAAAGCCTGAGATAAAGACTCAACTAGAAGTCTTCAGGTTATTCAGGAGGTGGTCCCAAAGGGCACTCAGTTGGAGAGTGGGGACGCGTGTTAGTTTCCTCTTGCTTGTGGTCAACTCACCACCACAAACCTAGTGGCTTAACACACATTCTCTTACAATTCTGGCAGTGCGAAGTTTGGAACGGGTTTCACTGGGGTCAAGTCAAGGCTGTTGGCAGGGCTGTGCCCCCTCCCCTGCTGCCCCCAACCCACATGCCCTGGGGGAACATCTGTTTCCTTGCCTTTTTCCAGAATCTTGGCTCCTAGCCTTTCCTCCACCTTCAAAGCCAGCAGCGTAGCAGCTTCCAACTTCACTCCTCTCTGAGAGCAGTTCCACCTTCCTCTTATAAAGGATGCCTAGGATTCCACTGAGCCCACTTGGGTAATCCACGTGCTTTTCCCCCATCTCAAAATCCTTAATTTACAACTTCAAAGTCTCTTTGGCTACATAAGGTAATACATTCACAGGTTCTGGGGATTACGATGTGAATATGTTTGCAGGGTACTGGAGGTGGGGAGCATTACTCTCCTACCCCAGGAAATGAGGTATTTTAATGAAATCTAAGAGCCTCAGGCATTTAGCTGTTTATGTATGTATCTATCTCTATCTCTCTCTCTCTAAGCTAATTCTGAGCAGCTAAGATGAAAGGGAAAGCATAAAGATGAGAAAGTACTGCTGCTGCTGCTGCTAAGTTGCTTCAGTCATGTCCGAATCTGTGCGACCCCATAGACGGCAGCCCACCAGGCTCCCCCGTCCCTGGGACTCTCCAGGCAAGAACACTGGAGTGGGTTGCCATTTCCTTCTCCAATGCATGAGAGTGAAAAGTGAAAGTGAAGTTGCTCAGTCGTGTCCGACTCTTAGCCACCCCATGGACTGCAGCCTACCAGGCTCTCCGTCTATGGGGTTTTCCAGGCAAGAGTACTGGAGTGGGTTGCCATTGCCTTCTCCAGAGAAAGTACTAGGAAATGAGAAAAAGTGGAGTACAGAAATAGAAGCCATGTCCAGAATTTTCTGGCTAGTCCAAATGTCACATTTTGTTCCTCAGTAATAACAGCTGACAGGTATTGAAAGTTTTAGTTTCATTATTGTTGCTGTTATCCAGGCTAGAATATTGGAGTGGGTTGCTATTCCCTTCTCCAGGGGATCTTCCCAACCCCAGGACCATATGCCAAGTCTTGCTCAATTCCACTGTTCAATAGATGACCTCATTTCATCCTTTCAACAGCTCCAGGAGAAGGTAGAATATCTGCTTCCTCAGTTGACATTAGGAGGAAAGATCCCGAAGGCCCAAGATCTGCGGGACTTTCCAGCTAATGCTGCAAAGCAGGGGCTCTAACATCTGTACATAGTAGCGTACTGGCTTTGAAGAGAGGAACAAGGGTTCAGTTCAGTTGCTCAGTCGTGTCCGACTCTTTGTGACCCCATGAATTGCAGCACACCAGGCCTCCTTGTCCATCACCAACTCCCAGAGTTCACTCAAACTCATGTCCATCAAGTCAGTGATGCCATCCAACCATCTCATCCTCTGTCGTCCCCTTGTCCTCCTGCCCCCAATCCCTCCCAGCATCAGGGTCTTTTCCAAGGAGTCAACTCTTCGCATGACGTGGCCAAGCTTCAGCATCAGTCCTTCCAATGAACACTCAGGACTGATCTCCTTTAGGAGGGACTGGATGGATCTCCTTGCAGTCCAAGGGACTCGCAAGAGTCTTCTCCAACACCACACTTCAAAAGCATCAATTCTTCAGTGCTCAGCTTTCTTCACAGTCCAACTCTCACATCCATACATGACCAATGGAAAAACCATAGCCTTGACTAGATGGACCTTTGTTGGCAAAGTAATGTCTCTGCTTTCAATATGCTATCTAGGTTGGTCATAACTTTCTTTCCAAGGAGTAAGCGTCTTTTAATTTCCTGGCTGCAAGTACAGATGCTTTTTTATTTGGGTTGCACGAGGTTTTAGTGGTGGCAAGCAACTCCTCATTGTGGCATGTGGGATCTAGTTCCCTGATTAGGGATCAAACCCTGGCCCCCTGTATTGGGAGTGCATAGTCTTAGCCATTGGACTGCCAGGAAGGTCCCAAGGGTGCAGACTTTGCTAATTCATAATGCTACTGATTTATAATGAACCCTGGGCTCCTATCTCCAGCTGCCTCCTTAGAGGACATGCGAGATAAATCAGCAGATGAGCAGAGGTGGAGGAGGAGAGTGGGCAATATGGGCTGCCCAGTTATTGGAAGACTATTTTCATCCAACAGATGAAGATGGCTGGCCCTGAACCTTTCAAAGTATATAGAACAAAAGCCTCGTTGTCTTGGAAACCAGAACCAAAGGGGCATCAGGGTCTGCTGCTGGCTGGAGAGAGAGCTGCCCTCGTACCTGTGCAGGTGGGCTCAGTGCCAGACCAAGCCAGGTTGGACTGACATACTCGGGCAGAGCTCCCCTGGAGCTCGTAGCCTCCAACGCAGGAGAATTCACACACGGCCCCATAATTATCGCCGTCACTGGAGCACTTCATGTAGCCATTCTCCGGGGCGTGGAGCTTGCTGCAGCGTCTCACTGGGTGGGACACAAGCCCAGAGGGTGCTCAGTGCTGAGTGCCCCCCCACCACAAAGCAAGCAGGGAGCGCGGGAGTCAGAAACACCAGCTTCTATACTGAGCAGGTGTGTAGGGAGGGGCAGGTGTGGCTATTGGCCAGTGGGTGGGTCTTGGGAGGGTTACTGTTCAAACCAACAAGACCACTGAGATAAACTGGTTCAGCTCCCTGTGGTCTAGATGAGGAGGTTGAACCCAGAAGAGGAAGGAGTAAAGATGGCTAGTTATTAGCTACCCAAACCATGAAGCTCAAAGCAAACCTTAAAAACCGTTTTTTCCCAAAAGTTCTGGAACACCAAGAACGCAGTCGGGCTGGTGGGCTATCTATGGGGCTCCTAACCTCCTTCATAGAAGGACTTATGTAGGCTTTGGCTGGTCACTGAAGCCCAGGAGTGGAAAAGCTATTAAATACTATTGTTCTGGGACAGCCAGCAATGGGCTGATGTGAGATGAGCTTACTGCTCTCTTGGACTCCTTCAATCATCTGCCAGCACTCAACCTCATCCGGATTTGAATTGTGAAATTTAGGCAGTGAGGTGGCACCCTTCCCCTAACCTCATGATCAGAGGCAAATCCAGAGCTGGCAAGTCTTCCTCTGACAATGGGCACCCACAGAATGTTCTAGCTTGAGTCTCTGCTTCCCTTTGTTCTTAAAAAGAGGGGAAACAAAAGCCAAGAAGCAGTCATCTTACCTTTTACTTTAACTCGAAATTGGCAAGTGCCCTTGTTCTCGGCTCTGTCATAGACTGTGTACTGGATCTTGTGGTCTCCTTCTGGAAAATGCGAGCCTGGGGGTGGGCCTTTTAGAATAACACTTAAAGGGGGAAAAAATCAGAAACATCAAAGATGATCGCTGTAGGCCCTAACAACAATCAGGCCATGATGGCCTAAGGATCAAAGAGGATCATCATGGGTGTTTGTTGAGCACCCATTCTGTTCAAGATACAGAGACTCCAAGGGACGGCCATTAGGCCAGTTTTACTAGTTTAATTCTCAAAGAAGAGAATTTCCTGAGCTTTACTCTGTTTTGGAAGTGCAGTTTGAGACCAGAAAATGGAAGTCCCCAGTTCCTGGGAAGATCAGACTGGTTTTTCTTGTTGGGATGTAGAACAGAGGATGGGAGATGCTGAGAACCCAAAGCTCAAGTCTTCCTTCCTTTGGTCCAAAGGAAAACTGAACTGCCACCCGATTGGGAGGATGAGGGAATTTTCTTTGAGGGAAATCATTTGAGAGGGTAGTCCCAACAGTCACTGGCAATTTGGGCCTGCAGGGGGCGCTAGACCTTTCTTTGCTTTTTCTATCTTAGTGGAGCCCTTTCCTGAGCAAAAGGCAAATTCACTGTGATTTCATGGTGATCATAATAATAACTCAAATTATCTTTATTATGTTATTATTATCATTATTATTATTCTTTGTGCCGTGTGTGCTGAGTCACTCAGTCATGTCTGACTCTTTGCAACCCCACGGACTGCAGCCCTACAGGCTCCTCTCACTGTGGGGATTCTCTAGGCACGAATTCTGGAGTGGGGTGCCCATTCCCTCCTCCAGGGGATCTTCCCAACCCAGGGATCAAACCCAAGTCTCCCGCACTGCAGGCAGATTCTTTACCTTCTGAGCTACCAGGGAAGCCCAGTATGTAAACCTTATACATGTCTGGTGTGGTTCCAGACATATATATATATGTATACACACACACATACAGTAGTTTATTTAATCCTCTCGACAACCCTATGATGTAGGCATTATTATACCCATTTCACAGATGAGGAAACTGAGCCACCAAAAGATCAAGGAACCCACCCAAGGTCATAGAGCAAGGGTGACTCCCACATCTTTCTTCTCAGTTGTCTGATAAGAATATCAGTAGGTACAATATGATCAATTGTTTTTCAATAGATAATTTCCCTTCTCTCTACACGTCTGAGGAATGAAAAGAATATTAACTGACAATGTGCATGTGAAATTCTCACTGTCACCATTGAGGAGAACCTTTCACACAGGTGGACAAGGCAGTTGTTTACAAGTATGCAGTGAGGGGTATTACGAGAGTGCCAGATATCCCAGCATTACAGACGTGTCACTTTGGGCCTTAGGTACTTTAAGGTCCTCATCAGGAAGCACAATTTAAAAGCAGATAAACCTGAGAAGAATCATACTTCAAACATGAGTGGCCGCTCACTTCTTGGAGACTCTCTTTCATGTGTGACATGCAAATAACAGTCATAGGGCATAAATATGGAGCTCATAGGAAGCACTTGTCTCAGCACCTGCCACTAGAACCTTCCCCCTACCCCAGAAGGGGACTACAGAACAGAAGCTTGTAAAAGACATGAGGAAAAGAAGAGAAATGCCAGAGAAGTAAGGGGGCAAAGCAAGAGCTGAAAAGGGGGAAAAGACAGCCTTATCTGAACTCCTCATTCTGCTCCACACCTCTGATGGCCCTGGGCTGTAGAATTTAGGAAGCCAATAGCTGCTCTGAACAGAGGGTTCGGGTTACTAAGATGCTCTTTCAAAATGTCACATTTCTAACTGTCACACAGATTACCCACAAAAATGCCAAGGTGAATATCCTTGCTAGATAACTAGAGTCATCTGATGACCTGATATTGTATGTATACTACATCAGATTTCAATAGCAATCGCAATTGTGAGAATCTAAGAATCTGTTATGGGCTAGGAGAAGGGCCAGGCATCATGCTGGGTCCCAAAAGATTCAACAATTGTTAAAAGCCAATCGCTGGCGATATCAAGGGCTTCCCAAGTGGCTCAGTGGTAAAGAACCCGCCTTCCTGCCAATGTAGGAGACCTGGGTTTGATCCCTGGGTTAGGAAGATCCCCTGGAGGAAGAAATGGCAACCTACTCCAATATTCTCCCTGGAGAATCCCATGGCCAGAGGAGCCGGCAGGCTACAGTCCATGGGGTCACAAAGAGTTGGACATGACTGAGCACACACACATGTGATGCATGACATGGTTATATCAACTGTGACTTATATTTTTAATCCTCATTGCCTAAAGTTTCTCCTTAAGGGGTGACATATGTATATGACAGAAAATAAATAATTTCTTAATACTCACACTTTATGTTTGAGGAATTTACAAGGGGAAACATAACAAATATGATCTAAGCTAGATGGTGGGAAAAATTATCAGGCTGTCAGAACAAAACGTCCTAGGAGTGAGAGACTGAGCCTCTTCCTAGAAGAAAATGTTCTGTTATGGCTAATATTGGCTTAGAAACATTTCCTCTTGCCCAGACTGGGTTGACAGAATTCTAGAAAGCCTTGCCCTGCTGTATGGCTCACCAGCGATAAGTCAGAGGTGTTCTTTGTCCACAGATGGAAACTCGGTGGGGAGGTCTAATAGGACCGTGTACTCTAAGGCATGGATATGAATATGCTGACATGAAGTAGTGGCCTCCAGGGAACATGAGGGCCCGTCCATAGCCGCAGGGGCACAGGTGCAACTGCTAGATTCGAACAACACGTGGCTGAACTTCACTGAACAGAACCACCCATTTTTACAGATTTTGGGGATGCATTTCAAACTATTTGTGCAGTTGGTCCTAGAGAAGGGGGTTGGGGTGGGGAAGAAGGCAGAAGGACTCCTTCTCTTTTATTTAGAAGTGGTTTAAGTGTTTAATGGTCATATATTAAAAAATTAAAAATCAAAAGTTGTGAAGGAAACAGGTGCCAAAAAAAGAAGAGATTTTGGAGTTCTGCCCTAAAACATACTCCCAGAGCACACGGGGGCGACACTGAGCTCCACCTGGGAGACACAGGTTCCCAGGGAGGTGGTGGCTTAGGAAAGCATGGGGAGGGGGCCTAGCAGACAAGGCAGTGAGTCTTCCATGAATTAACCACTTGACTTCCTCTTCCTCCTCCTGTCCCTTTTCCTCCCTTCTCCCGAACACTCTTTCTGACTTCCTTTCTTTCCTTCGACAAATAGCTACTAAGTAGCAACTATGTGCTAGGCATGGTTCTGGGCATGTGGCTGCAAACATACTGTAGTTGAGACAGGCAGTAAACAGATACATAAGTGAAGAATGTAGTATGCCAGACAGTGAAGAAAAATAAAGAAGTGAATGAGGTGTGGCTGAAAGCATACACTGACCAGCAGAAACACACTTCCTTATTCTTGATAGTGAACTTCTCACATAAACAGGCAACCTCATTCCAGCTGCCAGGTTGCACTTACTCAGTGAGAATGCCATCTGCTGTGTCTCTTCCCTCGGGCGTCTCCCAGGACACTCTGACTGTCAGCTTGTTGGGTTCTGCAACGCGTTCCTTCACACTTGGACACTTGATTCTAGGAGGTTCGAGATCTGAAAATATAACCAGAATATTCTCACCATCATCAGGAAATATCAACCTGGGGTTCGACACACAACCCACTATTAGACATGCCCGAAGCTCTGTGCTGAGTTGTGTCCGACTCTTTGTGACCCCGTGGACTGTGGCTCACCAGGCTCCTCTGTCCATGAGATTTCCCAAGCAAGAATACTAAATGGGTTGCCATTTCCTTTTCCAGGGGATCTTCCTGACCCAGGAATTGGACCCTTGTCTCTTCTATCTCCTGCATTGGCAGGCAGGTTCTTTACCACTGCCCAAAGCTCTAGGTGCTCCCTATTTCTGAAGGGCTTCTTCATCCCTTCTGTATTTATCTTCTTTCCCTTCATCTTGCCCCTTCTTGTCTGCCAAGTTCAACTTTTTATTTTGTATTGGGATATGGACTGTTTGCGACCCTATGGACTGTAGCTCGTCAGGCTCCTTTGTCCATGGGATTCTCCAGACAAGAATACTGGAGTGGGTTGCCATGCCTTCCTCCAGGGTATCTTGCCAACCCAGGGATCAAACCCGGTGCCACCTGCGTCTTCTGCATCACAGGTGGGTTCTTTACCATTCAGCCACCAGGGAAGCCCATATTGGGGTATAGCTGATTAACAATGATTGTGATAGTTACAAGTGCACAGCAGAGTGACTCAGCTCTGTGTGTTGTGTGTGTGTGTGTGTGTGTACACATATACATATATCCATGACTCAGCTGTGTGTGTGTCTCAGCTCTGTGTGTGTGTGTACACATATACATATATCCATGACTCAGCTGTGTGTGTGTGTACACATATATATATATCCATGACTCAGCTCTGTGTGTGTGTGTACACATATACATATATCCATGACTCAGCTGTGTGTGTGTACACATATACATATATCCATGACTCAGCTGTGTGTGTGTCTCAGCTGTGTGTGTGTGTGTGTGTGTGTGTATACACATGTACATATATCCATGACTCGGCTGTGTGTGTGTGTCTCAGCTCTGTGTGTGTGTGTGTGTACACATATACATATATCCATGACTCTGTGTGTGTGTGTGTCTCAGCTGTGTGTGTGTGTGTACACATATACATATATCCATGACTCAGCTGTGTGTGTGTATGTACACATATATATATATCCATGACTCAGCTGTGTGTGTGTGTGTCTCAGCTGTGTGTGTGTGTACACATATACATATATCCATGACTCAGCTGTGTGTGTGTGTGTGTCTCAGCTGTGTGTGTGTGTGTGTGTGTGTGTGTGTACACATATACATATATCCATTCTCCCCCAACTCCCCTCCTACCCAGGATGCCACATCACACTGAGCAGAGTTCCCAGTGATATGCCTGCTGAGGTTTAAAGACTGTGTGAGTACTTACCTGTGTATGTGTCTTATAGGGTAACTTATCAGCTACAGCAACCTCCCCACACTTCCAAACTCTGCCTGTTGACTTGGCAACATAGCAGTTACCCAACTAGAAATCATTCAGCCATAGTGAGTCCTTCCTGCTTTAAAGACAGTATCATCAGATACTAGAGAAAAGTGCCTTAGGTATCATCATCTGCTGCTGCTGCTAATTCACTTCAGTTGTGTCCGACTCTGTGCAACCCCATAGATGGCAGCCCACCAGGCTCCTCTGTCCCTGGGATTCTCCAGGCAAGAACATTGGAGTGGGTTGCCATTTTCTTCTCCAATGCATGAAAGTGAAAAGTGAAAGTGAAGTCGCTCAGTCGTGTCCGACTCTTCGCAACCCCATGGACTGCAGCCTACCAGGCTCCCCGTCCACGGGATTTTCCAGGCAAGAGTACTGGAGTGGGGTGCCATCACCTTCTTCGTGCCTTCTCCTAGGTATCATCTAGTTTGATTCAATTCAAGGCAACAAATCTTTAATGAGTACCAGCCTTCCCCAAGGCATCATTTCAGTTGCTAGGCTTGGGCATGCAAAGGCAAGAGAATCATGTTATTCTCAGAGTTGACAGTCTGTTGAGAGGATTATGCCACCATATGTGAAATATGACATGAGGTAGAAAATTAACACTGCTCTAGGCTACATAAAAGTAAATGCTGTGGAGGCTTAAAGGAGTTACCCAGTGCTCTCATTTTACGGATCAGGAAACTGAGCCTCAGACAGCATAAGTTATTTATTTAAGGCCAGGCATGGAAATAATGAGAATGTGAATTATAACCCAAATTAGAGCACTTATCCTTAGAACAGACTTCCCTGGTGGCTCAGATGGTAAAGAATCTTCCTGAAATGCTGCAGACCCAGGTTCAATCCCTGGGTTGGGAAGATCCCCTGGAGAAGGGAATGGCAACCTACTCCAGTATTCTTGCCTGGAGAATTCCATGGATAGAGGAGCCTGGCGAGCTGCAGTCCAAGAGGTCAGAAGAGTCAGACCTGACTGAGCGACTAACACACCCAAACACAACATGAAATCACAAGAAGGGGGAATTCAAACTTTTACAAGTTCTACTTGATGATTTTCAACAGGCAGAGAATGTATTTTTAAGAAGGCAGAGTAAATACATTTCAATTTGCATTATTTTACATGTCAACTGCTAATTGTTTAAATACTACTATAGCCTGAATGAAAATGAAATGTCATTTGATTCTGAATCACAAACATTTCTGAGAGACTAAAAGCACCAAGTCTTCATGTACTTTCTCTTGTGTCTTGTCCAATAACTCATTTTATTTAGGGNGCTAAAGCTGAAACTCCAGTACTTTGGCCACTTCATGAGAAGCATTGACTCATTGGAAAAGACTCTGATCCTGGGAGGGATTGGGCGCAGGAGGAAAAGAGGACGACAGAGGATGCGATGGCTGGATGGCATCACCAACTCAATGAATATGAGTTTGGGTAAACTCCAGGAGTTGGTGATGGACAGGGAGGCCTGGCGTGCTGCAATTCATGGAGTCGCAGAGAGTTGGACACGACTGAGCGACTGAACTGAACTGAACTGTCTTTTCAAAACTGCTGCATAAACTGCCTTCTAATTTTACTGAATTGTAGCAGCACTTTTCAGCCCCAAGAGCTACTGATCTGACATACCCAAACATCTATTACAAGCCAAAGCACTTCATAAAACCCACCTAGAGTGCGAAGGAGTGCCAACTAGCTTTATTATGGAGTGAAACAGTGCCAAAAATAATGTAGAGCCTCACTGCTGCTTTTAGTCAGGAATAAAACACAAATGAACTAAAATAAAGAAGATTTTCAATGTTTTTAAGTAGGAGCACATTCCAAAATCAGAGAGTACAGAAAAGATCATATATATAGAACTATTAGCTAAGAAAAGAGAAGCAAAAGGCAAAGGAGAAAAGGAAAGGTATATATATATATATCTGAATGCAGAGCTCTGGAGAATAGCAAGGAGAGATAAGAAAGCCTGCCTAAGTAACCAATGCAAAGAAATAGAGGAAAACAATAGAATGGGAAAGACTACTCATCTCTTCAAGAAAATTAGAGATACCAAGGGAACATTTCATGAAAAGATGGACGCAATAAAGGACAGAAATGATATGGACCTAACAGAAGGAGAAGGTACTAAGAAGAGGTGGCAAGAATATACAGAAGAACTATACAAAAAAGATCTTCATGACCCAGGTAACCATGATGGTGTGATCACTCACCTAGAGCCAGACATCCTGGTGTGTGAAATCAAGTGGGCCTTAGGAAGTTTCACTATGAACAAAGTTAGTGGAGGTGATGGAATTCCAGCTGATANACAAAAAAGATCTTCATGACCCAGGTAACCATGATGGTGTGATCACTCACCTAGAGCCAGACATCCTGGTGTGTGAAATCAAGTGGGCCTTAGGAAGTTTCACTATGAACAAAGTTAGTGGAGGTGATGGAATTCCAGCTGATATATTTCAAATCCTAAAAGACAATGCTGTGAAAGTGCTGCACTCAACATGCCAACAAATTTGGAAAATTCAGCAGTGACCACAGGACTGGAAAAAGTCAGTTTTCATTCTAATCTCAAAGAAAGGAAATGCCAAAGAAAGTTCAAACTACCCCACAATTGTACTCATCTCACACACCACCAAAGTAATGCTTAAAAGACTCTAAGCTAAGCTTCAAGAGTATGAACTGAGAACTTCCAGACATTCAAGCTGGATTTAGAAAAGGCAGAGGAACCAGAGATCAAATTGCTAATATCCTTTGGATCATAGAAAAAGCAAAAGAATTTCAGAAAAATATCTACTTCTGCTTTATTGACTACGTCAAAGCCTTTGACTGTGTGGATCACAACAAACTGTGGGAAATTCTTCAAAAGATGAGAATACCAGGGCACCTTGCCTGGCTCCTGAGGAGACTGTATGCAGGTCAAGAAGCAATGTATGGCAAAACCAATACAGTACTGTAAAGCAAAATAAAGTAAAAATTAAAAAAAAAAGGGAAGCAACAGTTAGAACTGGACATGGAACAATGCACTGGTTCCAAGTTGGGAAAGGAGTACATCAAGGCTGTATACTGTCAGCCTGCNCAAAACCAATACAGTACTGTAAAGCAAAATAAAGTAAAAATTAAAAAAAAAAGGGAAGCAACAGTTAGAACTGGACATGGAACAATGCACTGGTTCCAAGTTGGGAAAGGAGTACATCAAGGCTGTATACTGTCAGCCTGCTATTTAACTTATATGCAGAGTACATCATGAGAAATGCTGGACTGGAAGAAGCACAAGCTGGAATCAAGATTGCTGGGAGAAATATCAATAACCTCAGATATACAGATGACAGCACCCTTATGGCAGAAAGGAAAGAAGAACTAAAAAGCTTCTTGATGAAAATGAAAGAGGAGAGTGAAAAAGCTGGCTTAAAACTCAACATTCAAAAAACTCAAATAAGACATCTGATCCCATTACTTCATGGCAAACAGACAGGGAATCAATGGAAACAGAGAAAGACTTTATTTCCTTGGGCTCCAAAATCACTGCAGATGGTGACTTCTGCCATGAAATTAAAAGATTCTTGCCCCTTGGAAGAAAAGCTATGACAAACCTAGATAGCATATTAACAGGGCAACAGGAGAAATAGACATAGCGAATAGACTTACGGACATGGGGAGAGGGGAGGAGAGGGTGAGATGAATGGAAAGAGTAACATGGAAACTTACATTACCATATGTAAAATAGATAGCCAGTGGGAATTTGCTGTATGGCTTAGGAAACTCAAACCCTGTGTCAACCTAGAGGGGTGGGATGGAGAGGGAAATGGGAGGAAGTTTCAAAAGCAAGGGGATATATGTATATCTATGACTGATTCATGTTGAGGTTTGACACAAAACAGTAAAATTTTATAAAGCAATTATCATTTAATAAAAAATTAATTTAAAAAAACAGAGACATTACTTTGCTGTCTAGTTAAAGTTATGGTTTTTCCAGTAGTCACCTATGGATGTGAGAGTTGGACCATAAAGAAAGCTGAGCACCAAAAAATTGATGCTTTTGAACTTTGGTTTTAGAGAAGACTCTTGAGAGTCTCTTAGACTGCAAGATCAAGCAAGTCAATCCTATAGGAAATCAGTCCTGCATATTCATTGGAAGGACTGATGCTGAAACTGAAACTCCAGTACTTCAGTCACCTGATGCAAAGAACTTACTCATTGGAAAAGACCCAGATGCTAGAAAAGATTGAAGGCAGGAGGAAAAAGAGATGACAGAGAATGAGATGATTGGATGGCATCACCAACTTGATGACTTGAGTTTGAGCAAGCTCTGGGAGTTGGTGATGGACAGGGAAGCCTGTTGTGCTGCAGTCCATGGGGTCACAAAGAGTCAGACACAACTGAGCAACTGAACTGAACTGATAAAGTTAAAAAAATAATAATAATAAATAAAATAAAGTACCAATATAAATACCCTTAGTAATAGTAGATTATTTTTCAAATGTACTTAAGAAAAAAAAAAGTAATAGTAGCTATTATACCACTTTTAGTCTTTTTTTGTATAAAAATAGTACTTAATGTTTTTAATTTAAAATTACATCATAAAACACATTCTATGAATTCTAAATTGCTTACTTCATAAGCAATTAAAATTAAACTATTACCAAAATTATAAAAATGAACCTATAAATCATCCACAACCCCTATCCTCATAACTAACCATTGTTATCAATAACACAGGTTCATGTATTATTCTTNATGATGCTGTGAAAGTGCTGAACTCAATATGTCAGCAAATTTGGAAAACTCAGCAGTGGCCACAGGACTAAAAATTGTCAGATTTCATTCCAATTCCAAAGATGAGCAATGCCAAAGAATATTCAAAATATTGCACAATCATGCTCATTTCACATACTAGGCAAGGTAATGCTCAAAATACTTCAAGCTAGGCTTCAAAAGTACATGAACCGAGAACTTCCAGATGTAAGCTGGATTTAGAAAAGGCAGAGGAACCAGAGATCAAATTGCCAACATCTACTGGATCATAGAAAAAGCAAGGGAATTCCATAAAAACATCTACTTTTGTTTCATCAACTACAGAAAAGCCTTTGACTGTGTGGATCACAACAAACTGGGGAAAATTCTTAAAGAGATGAAATACCAGACCACCTTAACTGCCTCCTGATAAACGTGTATGCAGGTCAAGAAGCAACAGTTAGAAGCAAGAAGTAGAAGAACTGGAAATTGAACAATGGACTGATTCCAAATTAGGAAAGGGGTACGTCAAGGCTGTGTATTGTCACCCTGCTTATTTAACTTATATGCGAAGTACTTCATGTGAAATGCTGGGATGGATAAAGCACAAGCTGGCATCAAGATTGCAGGGAGAAATATCAATAACCTCAGTTATGCAGATGACACCACCCTTATGGCAGAAAGTGAAGAGGAACTAGAGAGCCTCTTGATGAAGGTGAAAGAGGAGAGTAAAATAGCTGACTTAAAACTCAACATTCAAAAAACTAAGATCATGGCATCCGGTCTCATCACTTCATGGCAAATAGATGGGAGGAAAAATGGAAACAGAAACAGACTTAATTTTCTTGGGCTCCAAAATCACTGCAGATGGTGACTGTGGCCTCAAAATTAAAAGATGCCTGCTCCTTGGAAGAAAACCTATGACAAACCTAGGCAGCACATTAAAAAGCAGAGACATCACTTTGCCAACAAAGTTTCATCTAGTCAAAGCTATGGTTTTTCCAGTAGTCATGTACAGATGTGAGAGCTGGATCATAAAGAAGGCTGAGTGCCAAAGAACTGATGCTTTCAAACTGTGGTGTTGGAGAAGACTCTTGAGAGTCCCTTGGACTGCAAGGAGATCAAACCAGTCAATCCTAAAGGAAATCAATCCTGAAGATTCATTGGAAGGACTGATGTTGAAGCTCCAATAGTTTGGCTACCTGATGTGAACAGATGATTCATTGGAAAAGACCCTGATGCTGGGAAAGATTAAAGGCAGGAGGAGAAAGGGCAACAGAGGATGAGCTGGCTGGATGGCATCACTGATGCAACAGACATGAACTTGGGCAAACTCCAGGAGATGGTGGGAGCCAAGGAGGCCTGGCATTCTGCAGTCCATGGGGTTGCAAAGAGTTGGACACAACTGAGCAACTGAACAAAAGCAACAACATAGCAATTGCTTTATGCAATGAAGAGACTGATATATCTTAACTCATTTATTCCTCATAACAATCCTGTGCAGTAGATCATACTGTTTTCTGCATTTCAAAGATGAAGAAACTAAGGCATAAAAGGTTAAGGAATTTGACCAAGTCTTAAGCTGTTAAATCTTTATATCTGAGATTCAAAATCTGGCAGTTTGGCCATAGTTTGTGTCCTCTTAATCATGATGATAAATGGAAAATGGGACTCCAAAATAGTCCAACTTCTCAAAACTACTTCACTCATCAGACAGAGAGCTGAAATTCTCCTTGTAATACTTTGTTTTAATGTAATGTTTTCTGGGCTCCTTAGTAAAATGAAAACTCACCTAGGAAAGTATCTATGCTATTTTTTTTCTTTAAGATGGCTCAACCCACAGACACAAAGCCTGATTGACCTTTCAGTCTCAGTCACAAAATGTCTGCCATTGTTTGTGGGCATCTTTCACTACTAATTTAGTCTCTCACTCTCACACCCACTCTCTTTCTCTCCCTCTGATCTATTTCCTCCAAATTCTTATCTCCTGGTTCTGCTACCATCCCCTCCTATCCCATACCCCTCACCTGGATTTCTATGTGCCTCTCCACCAGACCTAGTCCGTGACCCTGGACTCTCAAATCATGGAATTTTGAAGATGATGTGGTTGGTCCTCTGGCTTTTAGTGCCCTTTTTGACTCCTCTGAGAATCCCCTCATTCCAGGCCTGGCAAAATGAAATACATCCTTGACACAAACTACATGATCAGCTATCTACATAGCCCAGTCCAGACCACCAGTTTTTTCTGTATTGTTCATAGGTATCAGAACATTCAAGTGGGCCTGGATGTTGCCAGTGCTAATAAGACTTGATGGGAAGGTGTGCTTAAATTTTTAAATTAAGACACAACTGAGTTAAGGGAGGTTGTCTATTTGGTTGTTTTACATAATAATAGATAGTTCACAGTTTCCCAAATTACAATACTGAGTATCTGATCAGATAACAGGCCAGTAATACAGATCCCACCCATCACAAACTCAGCCTGTGAGTGTGTAGACAGAAAATGGAAATGGAAATGTTTATTCTAAAATTGCTGTTTCTTTGTTCTGTTGTATTTGAATACAGCTGGAAAAATAACATGTTCTTTTCATTCTCAATTTTGACTTTAACAATGATTTCTGTGTATGATAGGTGCTAGCATCATCATATTATGATAACATATTACGTTCAGAATGATTTTTTGAAGGTTATCTAATGTTTCCCGTGAGAACAGACAATATTCAAGACATAAATATTAAGGAAAGTCAAAGAAAGAAGGACAATTAAAACCTGGGTCCAGAAATAAGGCAAGGTCTCTCATCACAGGATGATTTNTTCAGAGCATTTACAGCAGTGCCCTGATACATTTATTCTCAGCCCCACAATGTTTGTATTCTCAACTGAATCGCTAAAAATAATACCATTCTGCCTAGCAAACTTCCTTGTGGGTCACTGGGTCAACCGAGCTGTCAGATAACTGGGAAGCTGGAAAAGTAGTCCATCAATGTGCATATCTAAAACTGCAGAGATTTTTTTTTTTATTACAGACTTCCATTTGTGTTAACTCTCCAACTATTCTATTCCACAGGAAATATAAAATAAGTAGAGAGTAATTTCAGGAAGCAAGTTGGTTTGTACATGGTCATTTGTTAAAACATCTCAATGGGGCTCCCTGTGTATCTCAAGATACTTGCACGGTTTTCATTGTCCATGGGTTTTAAATTTACTTGAATTTTTTTTTTTCTCTTCCTGTTGGCCTAGGGAAAAGTGTTGGTCCAAAGGAGAAGACCTGTAATTGTAACTGTCCATTGTTATATCTACATGCCAATGTAACTGGAAAGGAGTAAAAATAGAAAGAAAGAAAAAATATATACCCCAAAACAATAGTTGTTACAGTCTATGGGTTTGGTTTTTTTATATATATATATATATATCATGGAAGTTGTGGCTCTCTAAATATTTTACCCTCCTGCAATTTTCAGTATGTTTTTTTTTCCTCCTACATTGACTTATTTCTATCTATATCTGTTTTTAAAATAACCATGGACATTGAGTCTACTGCCAGAGTGTAGGCTGCCTAAGAGAATGAATTTTGACTTGTGGTCCTTTCAACTTAGCCAGACCACAGAACTGACCACCTCGGCATCAAAAACCAGCCCAGGGTTCTCTCTTCCTTCCAGATCTAAAGGAGAACTGAGAGGATTTCCTTAGCATTCAGCACAGCTGGGCCTAGAGGCATTGCTCAAGCCGCTGTAGAAATCTGAGAATTCCTTGGCCACCATGTGTCAGCTCCTAAACTAGGCTGAGGCTCCAAGCTGTGCTCACAGACCCCCGAGCCCTGCCAACACACCAAGTCAATAAACTTATTTAATAATACATTGAGAGCCAAAGAGTCCATGACATCCCTGGCGTAAAATTCACAGGGGACAAACTCCAGCTTCTCTGTCACAGAATAAAAGAAAGATTTGTCTGCTTGCTGTGTCTTATTTCTCTTTATTTTCCTGAGAGCTCATTGATCGCTGATCTCCTTTTCACCCCCCACATTGCATGCACAAATTCCCCTACCCCCAAAGATGCCTGAACCTTGCCCTGTCCCATTCTAAGATCAATCCCCTGGAACTGGGGTTCATTTCTTAGTTTCTTCTCTCTCCCTCTGGGAAGGTTTCAGGCCCATCTGGTCCAGCTTAAGACATGCTTGTTGCCTTTTGAGAACAATCAGCAATTTCTTTCCATTGTTATGCACAATCTGGACATCTGAACACTGTGATCCCTGGAGGATCCTGCCAGTGCTTGCTCAGGAGGGAGATTTTCGAGTATCTCCTCCCCTCCCATCACCTCTACCCCTTCCAATGTGAGGGAGCAGACATTCAAAGCGGGAGACGGGGGGTGGTGGTGGACAGGAGTGTTCTGAAGAGCTAGCTTGCACACTCCAGCAACATCTGGGAGGGGCTTTTCTGACCTCAACATCTGGCCTCAGGTGATGTCCTTCTAGAAGAGTGCCTGGAGCTCACAGCCTGAGCACTATCCTACACGCATGGGCTGAGCAGGCCCACTTTGCAGGCTCCTCCTCACTGAGAACTACAGCGATTTACAGGGAGATGTCTAAAACCTCAGAGCAAGGCTGCTGAGGACTTCCCTGGTGGTCCAGTAGTTGGGAATCCACCTGCCAGTACAGGGGAGACGGGTTCGAGCCCTGGTCCAGGAAGATTCCACATGCCTTGGGGCAACTAAACCTGTGTGAGACAACTAGAGAGTAGCCCTCCACTCAGCACAATTAGAGAAAGTCCATGTGCAGCAACAAAGACACAGTACCACCAAAAAAATAGTAAATAAATAAAAGAAAGTTAAAGGCTTCTGTGGCACAGATTCTGTTGGCACTCAGTTTTTTTTTTAAATCATCACCTGCACTGAAATCTTTACTGCCTGTACGAAATTCTCAAATTGACATGTCTTGGACTCCTTCTGCCAGCTGGGTGCCAGCTAGGTTGGCCAATGGGAGGCACTCCCATGAGGACACAGGGCAGGAGGAAGAGGGAAGCCATTAGGCTTCTGGTAGGGGCTTTCATGAAGGTTTCCTGGGCTCCTGACTTCATTCTCATCCATGATGGTGTCAGCTGCAAACATGTCAGCCTCAGGGTGAGTTTATGGACTTTGGGTAACACCACTAGGCCATTTTTGCTCCCCCCAGCCCTTGGTTGGGATGGATTTCTGCTCTAACTACTCTCCATATGGCGCAGTGCTAAAAAATCTGCCTGCCAATTCAGGAGACGCTTCCCTGGGTCAGGAAGGTTGCCTGGAGAATCTACCCACTCCAGTATTCTTGCCTGGGAAATCCCATGGACAGAGGAGCCTGGCAGGTTACAGTCCATGGAGTCGCAGAGAGTCGGACACAACTGAGTGCACATGCAAATGTCTGACAGTCTTTTTCTTCTTTTGTTCCTCCAGCCCTTCCTATATGTTGGTAACCATTGCTCTGTATTAACGTCTCCTCTGTTGGAAATACCTATGATGGTTTCTGTCTTCCCGANCAGAGAGTCGGACACAACTGAGTGCACATGCAAATGTCTGACAGTCTTTTTCTTCTTTTGTTCCTCCAGCCCTTCCTATATGTTGGTAACCATTGCTCTGTATTAACGTCTCCTCTGTTGGAAATACCTATGATGGTTTCTGTCTTCCCGATTACTGATCAATTCAAACTCCCACTTAAATCGTAGAAAAAGAGAAGCCAGGAACAAATCCGAGTCAGTTATCTGAGAAATTACTTTGACCTGGTGCCTTGTTAAGATGGATATAAGATAAGGTCCGGGGCTGTGATATAGAAGATGTAGAAGGCTCACATCTCGGGTCAGTCCCCTGGCTATAACTGAAGAAAAAGGATGACCGATGCTGCCAAGGGAGATAGTGGACAGTGGTATCGTCATGAAGACATCTGTAGGACCAAGGCCAGAGAAGCTATTGTACTACTGCCCCCAGAGGGCAGCATCCAGTTTCAGTCACATCCCTGAATTGTCTGCCCAGATGCTGAGCTGTCAGGAAGGAGTCCTTGGGGGAATGGGCAGGCACAGACTGAGCTGAATGGTTCTCTGCAGGATGGGCAGACCCAAGCAGGGTAGGAGCCAGGCTCCTGCGGTCAGCTGCCTTGCCACCTCTGTGCCAGAACTGTCTCTGGATTCAGGGACTTTGAGCCTAAAAGCCTGGAGACATAGGCTTGGCTCTATGCAACATCAACAAAGTCAAGGCCTTATCCTCAGAAGGGGGATTGGACTAGAATGTTCTGTTAGGCTGGGTCCTGGCAGATCTAACACGTTATGAGTCAACAGTCTCCTGGAATAGTAGTTTTCAATTACCTGAATTAGTTTTGGAAAAATGCCAGGGCCCCAGATACTCATATTTAAACTGCAGCTAGAGTTAAAAACCACTGTCCCAGAGCAGTCTGCCTCAACTTTAAAAGGACATAGGAATCCCTTGGGGATCTTCTTACAATGTGGCTTTTGATCTGTTGGGTCTGGGATAGATCCCAAGAGTCTATATTTCTAACAAGCTTCCTGCTGGTGCTCAAACTGCTGGGCACTATTTTGTATTAAAAGGTACTAAGTGTTGCATTAGTTGCTCAGCTGTGTCTGACTCTTTGCAACCTTATAGACTGGAGCCCGCCAGACTCCTCTGTCCATGGGATTCTCCAGGCAAGAATACTGGAGTGGGTTGCAATTTCCTTCTCCAAAAGGTACGAAAGTTCTTCCCAAATTTGATCTTCCAAGGTAGGTTCTCAACCTTTAGAGCATCNCGCCAGACTCCTCTGTCCATGGGATTCTCCAGGCAAGAATACTGGAGTGGGTTGCAATTTCCTTCTCCAAAAGGTACGAAAGTTCTTCCCAAATTTGATCTTCCAAGGTAGGTTCTCAACCTTTAGAGCATCAGAATGTCCTAGAGGGCCTGTGAAAATGCAGATTGCTAAGCCCCACCCCAGCATCGACAATCCTGCAGGCCTGGAAATGTGCATTTCTAATGCTTCTGGTCAGAAGCCCACACTCTCTGAGATCCACTGCTCTCAGATGATGGTCCTGAGTCTGGTTATGCATGAAAACCACCTGGGAAGCTTTTATAATGCCACTTGCCTCCTCTAGGTATCCCACATCAGGTTAACTGAATCAGAATCTCTAGGGTAAGACCAAGGTGTGTTGTTGTTCAGTCACTAAGTCATGTCTGACACTCTTGCGACCCCATGGACTGCAACCCGCCAGGCTCCTCTGTCCATGGGATTTCCCAGGCAATACTGGGATGGGTTGCCATGCCCTTCCCCAGGGGTCTTCCCAACCCAGGAACTGAACCCAGGTCTCCTTTATTGCAGGTGGATTCTTTACCGCTGAGCTACTGGGGGAAGCCCCAGGATCAAGGCATGGCTAGGTTCTAAAAGATACTCAGGTGATTCTAGTAAGTAGCCAGGATGGGTATCCACTGCTCAGAGAGGGGTCATTCTTAAAGGAGGGGTGATTTTTCTCCTCCCTCTTCTCCTCCCTCCAGAGGACATTGGACAATGTCTGAAGACATTTTTGGTTGTCACATGTGGGAGCTGGGGAAAGATGTCATTGGCATTTAGCGGGTAAAAGTCAAGGCTCTAAGCATTCTAGAGTGCAAAGGACAGGACCCCATGACAAATAATCAGACACCAGATATCCATTGTTCCAAGATTCAGAAACCTTGTCTAGAGTGGGGTCTAGGAGAACCCCAGAATCTGCCCCAGATCTCCTGAAACAGAAGCTACATTTTTACCAAGGTTCCCAGGTGATCCCCAAGCTGGAGAAGCACTGTCTTAGATCAGTGGCTCTCTCTTTAAGCTCTTCTGAACATCCTAGAAGGCTCCTTAAAGTGCCAAGTGCTGGGCCCGTGCCCAGTTTGTGATTCAGCAGGTCTGGGGTGGGGCCCTGATTTTGCATTGTGTAAAGAGTTCCAGCGAGGACTTCCCTGGTGGCACAGTGGATAGGAATCTGCCTGCCAATGCAGGGGACACGGGTTTGAGCCCTAAAGGAGGAAGACTCCACATGCCACAGAGTACCTAAGCCCGTATGCCACAACTGAGCCCACACACTGCAACTACCAAAGTATGTGTGCCCTAGAGCCTGTGCTCTGCAACGAGAAGCCCACACACTGTCCACCAAGAGTAGCCCCTGCTAACCGCAACTAGAGAAAAACCGGAGAGAGGCAACGAAGACCCAGTGCAGCCAAAAATAATTAATTAAAAAAAAAAAAAAGAGTCCCAGCAAGGCTGTGGCCAAGGCTCCCCCGAACCACAACTAAGAGCTACTGCCAACAAATCCAGAGTCAGGTAAGGCAGCCAAATCCCTGCCAATTTAGCACACTGAGCATTTGCTGATTCCCAGAGTTGCTAACAAAGGAACTATGTCTGTGGGCAGCTAGACACAGAGCTGCTCCCCGCAGGACCATCCAGCCAAATGTCATTAACTCTGCTCAATGCTACAGGGCACATCCCGGAACTAAAATAGCAGGATTGCCCTGCACCTCTCTCTGCTAGCCTCCAGCTGCCTCGATCGCAATCCAAGAGAGAGACAAATCACAGGAAAGCCATGAGCTGTGAAGTCAACTCAAGCAAAGAGACTGAGGCTAGATCTGTGCTGAGCCAG
Organism: Neotragus pygmaeus; assembly: GCA_006410875.1. Classification (NCBI taxonomy): domain Eukaryota; kingdom Metazoa; phylum Chordata; class Mammalia; order Artiodactyla; family Bovidae; genus Neotragus; species Neotragus pygmaeus. The sequence goes on from SJYV01013899.1 coordinate 982,954, forward strand.
AGAAATAGGGATGAAGAGAACCACGGAAAGCAAAGCTGGGCCCTTAGGCTTTACACGTGGAACATAGGTATTTCCTTTAAAAATCTACTTTATGGGGACTTCCCTAGTGGTCCAGTGGCTAAGTCTCTGTGCTCCCAATACAGGGGGCCCAGGTTCCATCCATGATCGGGGAACTAGATTCCACGTGCTGCAACTAAGAGTTTGCATCAGCAATTTAGAGATCCTTCATGCTGCAACTAAGACTGGGTGGAGATAGATACATAAATAAAAATTTTAAATCCACTGTATGGACACCCCCTGCTCCTCCCAAAGTAGGTGCCTCCTGAGGACTGGTGATATTTTCTTACCAACACAAGTGGCTGGTTGGCCGCTCCAGGCCTTGTTGTCCATACACCTGACTGTCTGCTCCCCTTTCAGCGTGTATCCTGGTGAGCAATAGTACTCACACTGGGAGTTAAAGTAGGCACCATCAATGCACTTAAACCCTCCATTCACTGGCATGGCAAGGGTAGGACACCGCTTTTCTGAAAAAGAGAAAACCAGAGATTCAGCATGTCTTTGTTTTTGTCACGGAGTTTCAGAGTCCAGAAACTGAAAGCATAGGGGGAAGTTAACTGAAATAAAGCAGACAGAAGTCTGAGGAAAGATGGATGGTGTCACCAAGCAGGACGCCATGGGGCCTTTGGGGAGGCAGACCTCTTCCCATATCCTCCATGCTAACTCCTCTCTGAAGACCCAGATAATAGTATCTGATGCACACTCCCTGAGTTTTTCAAATGCTAAAACCACCACCAAGTGGGTGCAGTGAACTATTTGATGACCCCAGATCCCTGGCGCCTATAATGTTAACCGCCCTGTTACCTCACCATCAACCAATCAAAGAACTGTGCATGAACTTTTCATGTACCCTGAGACCCACACCCCCTCCACACACACACCTGGCCTTTAAACAGGCTGCGCTAAAACCCTTCGGGCAGTTGGGAGGCGGGGTGAGTTTGGGCTCGAGCCACTGATTCTCCTTGCTTTGTCCTGCAATCAACGTTTCTCTGCTCCAAACTCCAATTTGGAGTAAGATTGTGCTTCCAGGGGAGACCAGTGAAGGGTGGGGGAGGCAGGACGGAGAGAGGAGGAAGGGGGGCAAGGTGGTATCTCAGGCCAGGTGAGCCTCAGCCTAATCTCGCAGGGGAGCCCTGGAGCATGATTGACACCTGAGTCTGCCCTGCCTCCAGGCATGGTAGCTGGGCTTTCAGAATCCTTTACCCGTCAGTAGTACTGGGCAGCTAGAGGCTGCCCATGGGGGATGCTCTCCCTGTTAGGATGGAGAAAACAGTGCTCTGAAGGAGCAGAGCCTCTTCTTCCTCGGAGGAAGGTCAATGGATGGTACAAGTCATGAAGAGCAACTGGCAGCAGGGCATCCAGGACACCTGAGAGAATCACACATTGTCCAGAATAGTCACCCAGACGGTATAGTTATCTACACAGACTGGATCACACGGCTGCAACCCCAGTTTCCCCAATAGTTAAAGGCACCCATCTCAACAGTGTTGTTGCAAAAATTGCATGTATGTGAAACGCTTGGTACCCAAGTGCTCCATTCATGACAGCGATCTGGAAAAGCAATGGCACCTGGAATGTGCTTCAATGTGCAGTTTCCCAAGTGAGATGGAACTTTTCAGGAAGCTCAAAGTCAGCCCCTGAAGTGCGCTTACAGGCTTCTCCCCTGAGGCTAGTGCCTTTCAGGGAATGAGCATCATTCAGCGGGTGATTCTTAAGTTCTACCTCTTGGAGGAGCACTTTTCTTTACCACCAGTAGTCCAGGGCAGAGCACCTTTTTTTTTTTTTTTTTTTTTTGAGAGGGAAATAATGTTTATTAGAGTGGGAGATGCTAACAAAACAGTGGGCCAACTCAAGGGAGAACCGATGTTGAACATGGGAACTTAGTCCACTTTTATACCCAGGGTACAAGGAGTGCGATAGGGTCTTGTGGGTCATTTGCTGATTGGATGGGGCATGTATACTGGGTAGGGGGAAGAGTAAGGCAAATACCTTCTCCCTATGGGGTAGGAGAGAACACAGGTTATACTGCTCAGGAGGACGTGAAATCCGTTAATAATTACAACATGGGGGAGAGAAGGACGCTAAGCGTCTGGTTTTTCCGTTCCTGCATTCCAAGGCCCTCCTTGGTTTTATCTGCTTTTTCATCCTTGGGTCACCACAGAGTCCTCAGTTTGGCTCAGATAAAACTCTCTTCTATTCTATTCTATTATAGACTATTTATTGATTATTTTCATTGACACTGGTGAGGCGAATCTTTTCTTCCCTGGTTCCTTGGCCATTTGCATTTTTTCTTTTATGTTGCACCTGGTTTTGATTTTTGCCCTGTTTTGTAGTGTTTTCTTTTTCCATTTGCTTACTGATTTGTTGTTGTTCAGTCACTCAGTTGTATCCAACTCTCTGTGACCCCATGGACTGGAACATGCCAGGCTTCCCTGTCCTTCACCAACTCCCAGAGCTTGTTCAAACTCATGTCCTAAAGTCAGTGATGCCATCCAACTCTCATCCTCTGTCCTCCCCTTCTCCTCCTGCCTTCAATCTTTCCCAACATCAGAGTCGTTTCTAATGAGTCGGCTCTTAGCATCAGGTGGCCAAAGTATTGGAGCTTCATCAGTCCTTCAAGTGAGTATTCACAACTGATTTCCTTTAGTATTGATTGGTTTAGATCTCCTTGCAGTCCAGGGAACTCTCAAGAGTCTTCTCCAACACCACAGTTCAAAAGCATCAATTTTTCGGTTCTCAGCTTTCTTTATAGTCCAACTCTCACATCCATGCATGACTACTGGAAAAACCATAGCTTTGACTAGACAGACCTTTGTCGGCAAAGTAATGTCTCTGTTTTTCAATATGTTGTCTAGGTTGGTCATAGCTTTTCCTCCAAGGAGCAAGTCTTTTAATTTCATGGCTGCAATCACCATCTGTCTCCCATAAAGGAGGAGCTTGGAGGTGGGCCAGAGGACCATTCTTGCACTTATACTGTGGTTTACTCCTCTGCCTGCTGTCTCTGATGCTGTTCTGTGAGACCCCTGATGGCAGATGACCCCTGATGGTAGAATGTGTCTTGTTTCTCAATTCCCAACACCTTTCCAGGGTCCAGCACTCATTAAATTGACATAATATAGTGCAAAACAAACCTCTGTTCTCTCCCCCTTTCCAAACAGCCAATCACACCCCTCTGTGTGAAATGTGTCATCTTACTTCTGCCACATCTTAAGAACACATTGGCTTCCGCTCACAAAGGAGTTTTTCTCATCACAGCTCACAAAACATTCAGTAAAAATCCTTGATCTCAGAGCAAAAGAACTTAGGCCCCAGGACTTTCCTGGCGGTCCAGGGGTTAAGACTTTACCTTCCAATGCAGGGGGTGCAGGTTCAGTCCCTGGGTGGGGAGCCAAGATCCCACATGTCTTGGGGCAAAAAAGCCAAAACAGAAAACAGAAGCAATACTGTAGCAAAGCACGATGGTCCAGAGGCTAAGACGGCATGCTTCCAATGCAGGAGGCCCAGGTTCAATCCCTGGGAACTAAACCTAGGCAGGGAACTAGATCTCACATACTGCAACACAGCCAAAGAAACAAAACCAAATAACTAAAACGCCAAACAATAACAACAAAAATGGTCCACACTAAAAAAAAATCTTTAAAACAAATAAACAAAAAAAGAACTTTGGCCCTGATTGGCCCTGAGGTCTCCCACATGGGGCCAGGCTACTCACGCTTGCAGATGACTTTGTCCGACCACCGTTTGTTTGACTGGCAGATCACCCGGGGAGAGCCCTGCAGCTCATAGCCCTTCTGGCAGCGGATGTCACACCTGGTTCCCAGGGTTGTTTGGTAGTATCCTCCTTGAGGGGCCCTGCAGTACACATCCCCGTACTTCACCTTGATGGGGGAGCACCNTGACTGGCAGATCACCCGGGGAGAGCCCTGCAGCTCATAGCCCTTCTGGCAGCGGATGTCACACCTGGTTCCCAGGGTTGTTTGGTAGTATCCTCCTTGAGGGGCCCTGCAGTACACATCCCCGTACTTCACCTTGATGGGGGAGCACCACGGGATGTCTACAGGGAGCAGAAACAAAGGAAAAGGAGAAATAGAAGATGACATATTCAGAAAATGTGTCTTTTTCAGTCTCGAAGTCCCTGACTGGCTGCATTCCAGATTGTTGGACCTCCAAATAGTGCCCCGTGTCTTATAACGTATCTCTGGGTGGGGAGGCTATGATCATGGGACTAGGTGTCAGATATATCTGAGTGTGGGTCCAGGTTCCTCCACTGGTGGCTGTGTGATTTTGGACAAATTACTTAACCTCTCTGAATGAATACTCCTAACTATGTCATAGGACTCTTTATAAGGACTGAAAAAAATGCATAGTAAGCAACTAGCATAGTGCCTAGCACATAGTAAATGCTCAATGAATGCTTGTTCTTTTGAATATTTCCCTTGAGTAGAGACAGAATTCTCTTGAGAGCAACTGTTACCATTGTGAACTCTAACCCCAACCATACATATATGATGGCAGGGAGTTAATAATTGGTCAATTTAGATTTTTTTTCCAAGTTTGTATCATAGTCACTGTAAAAACACGTAATCCTATCTTAATGAGTGTGCATACAGCAACAATTTCCAGGGTTTTGCCACAGGATATAATTTGGGTTTAAAGTCACAGAACGGGGACTCCCCACTGGGAAGCAACCTTCCTTTTCAGATGTCTGCAGTTAAGCCCCCTTCAGGTAAGAGATGACACTCTTCTCCAATGGCAAAGTTGCAGGGTGTTTTGATTTCGGTCTCACAGTTGCCCAGAGTACAGCTTAGGGCGACACATACTTTAGAACCTCTCCCTGGGCCTTTAGTAGGTGCTCGCTGAGAGCCACNGATTTTCAAATGCTTTTAGTTTTCTTTCATTTGTTTTTTTCTGTATTTTCTTTCAAATGGGAGCATATGCATGTTACTTTTTAAACATTTTCTTTTCTGGACAGGCAATTACAAGTGAAAATGTGTTGTCTGGTCACTTTATTATAATCGGTTCTGCAGGGCAAGAGGGAAAGTTCTCCTGGCATCAGCAGGTCTTCATTAGCATATAAGCAAAGCATTCACCTTTATATTTAGCGTCTGAATACACGACTTCATCATCTTCTAGCGGTGAGTCTCCAGATCCTACAATAAAAAAGAACAGAAACTGCAGCAAGAAAAGCCACACGATATGGACGAATATTTTGAAGCACTGCTTTGGCACAGTCCATGCAAGAGGGGCTATTAGAACGCAGAGCAAGAGTGAAAGCTTCTGTGGCCATTCACAAAGAGACAGGGGACCACTCAGAGTGAACCCGGCTGGACAGAGATTGCCAGAGCCCATCAAAATGAGCCTCCAATGGTTTGGGAGTCACCATGTGTCCACTGGAATTCTGGACTCGGGATTGAGAGCAAGTCAATCTCATTCTGAGAAGACGCCAATGAATATGAATCTCATGCCAGCAGAGACGCAGTAAAATGTGTGTGACTCAGGCACAGCCCAGAGTTTCTCCAGCAGTCAAAGAAAACCTGGTAGAACTGGGTGTTTATTAAAAGAACTGGGTGTTATTTTATTTATAAAAATAATCTGAAAATAAGTCCATCTTGTGAAACAAACTTGGGTGGAGGATAAGGAGGTAAATCAAACGTCTTAATGACAAAAGTTCAAGGCTGCCTTAGTCTATTTGTAGGAAATGAGGGCTGAAATTGATGACATGGATGTTTGTTCGAAACCTCTCACCCAGGCATGGCTAAAGTAAAGTCAAATTTCTTGATGAGTCCTNAGGAGGTAAATCAAACGTCTTAATGACAAAAGTTCAAGGCTGCCTTAGTCTATTTGTAGGAAATGAGGGCTGAAATTGATGACATGGATGTTTGTTCGAAACCTCTCACCCAGGCATGGCTAAAGTAAAGTCAAATTTCTTGATGAGTCCTGCTACCCTTGAAAACCACAACCTCAGAGAGAAAGTCTGTGTTTAATTTAAAACTTTAAACTCACTTGGAAGTTGGAACTGAATCATTTTTCAAATGTTAACTGTTGAATTCCAGTGAATGGTGATTCTTAACCTTTAGAGCAGCACCAGGCCCCAAACTTCAAAGCAATAATCTCGAATTTAGAGATCTCTGCCTCTCGCCTTTATCTTCTGATCACTGACTGTTGAATTAGCCACATCCTGATCACACATTTACCAGCAGGGACTGCAACCGTCATAGGTAAGAACATTCTCTTTTATGAGTTTATTCAAAGCTCCAAACAGGAAAAGAGAATTGAGTAATGGTCCTGCTCTTCTTGTATCCTGGATGAGAGATGGTGAGTGGAAATTAAAAGTGATGAAGGCCAGACCATGTCCATTTGGAATGGACTTTCCCAACGAGAGAAGCCCAGTTCTGCTTCAGGTTTCTTTACCTGGTCTCTGACCACCCAGACAGGTATAAAATTACATAAACTGGTCCTTATTCCATATCAAAAAATGAACACGAAATTCTTCAGGAAAGCAATCTAGCAATGAATTAGAAGCCTATATTCAAATCCCTTGATTTAAGTGATTCCCCTTCTGGGAATCTATCCCAAAGAAATAGTATTAAATACAGAAAAAGAATTTGCATTTGTTGTATACCTGAAACTAACACAACACTGTAAATCAACTATACTCCAATTTTAAAAAATTAAAAGAATTTACAAAGATTTCTTTGCAACATCATTTAAAATAGAAAAAGACTAAAAACTGACCAAACAGGCAATATTATGGTTAAATAAACCAAAGTACATTTACTGGATATAATATAATGTAGTCATTAAAATGTTTATAAAGGGTTAAATAAAATAGAAAAGGCTTAGGTTATAATATTAAGTGAAAATGTGCTGTAACAAAATTATATAAATGGTATGATTTATAATAATGTAAAACAAATTCAAAATAAACAATGCATGGAAAAGAGTCTTTGATCACTGGATGCTCTTCTTTCT
>SJYV01013899.1:996594-1077773 GCA_006410875.1 Neotragus pygmaeus
CCACCTCCCTTCCCATCTCATCCCTCAGGGTCATCCCAGTACACTGGCCCTGAGCACCCTGTCTCATGCATTGAACCTGGACTGGTGATCTATTTCACATAGGGTTATATACATGTTTCAATGCTATTCTTTCAAATCATTCCACTCTTGCCTTCTCCCACAGAGTCCAAAAGTCTGTTCTTTATACCTGTGTCTCTTTTGGTGTCTTGTATATAGGGTCATCATTACCATCTTTATAAATTCCATATATGTGTGTTAATATACTGTACTAGTGTTTTTCTTTCTGACTTACTTCACTGTGTATAATAGGCTCCAATTTCATCCACCTCATTAGAACTGATTCAAATGAATTCTTTTGTAATAGCTGAGTAGTATTCCACTGTGTATATATACCACAGCTTTATCCATTCATCTGCCAATGGACATCTAGGTTGCTTCCGTGTCCTGGCTATTATAAACAGTGCTGCGATGAACATTGGGGTACATGTGTCTCTTTCAATTCTGGTTTCCTCAGTGTGTATGCCCTGTAGTGGGATTGCTGGGTGGTATGGCAGTTCTATTTCCAGTTTTTTAAGGAATCTCCACACTGTTCTCCATAGTGGCTGTACTAGTTTGCATTCCCACCAACAGTGTAAGAGGGTTCCCTTTTCTATGCACCCTCTTCATCATTAATTATTTGTGGACTTTTTGTTAGCAGCCATTCTGACTGACCAGCATGAGATGGTACCTCATTGTGGTTTTGATTTGCATTTGTCTGATAATGAGTGATGCTGAGCATCTTTTCATGTGTTTCTTAGCCATCTGTATGTCTTCTTTGGAGAAATGTCTGTTTAGGTCTTTGGCCCATTTTTTGATTGGGTCATTCATTTTTCTGGTCTTGAGCTGCAGGAGTTGCTTGTATGTTTTTGAGATTAATTCTTTGTCAGTTGCTTCATTTGCTATTATTTTCTTCCATTCTGAAGNAGAAAGAAAAAAATCCACCAAGTAAAGCATAATTCTCAACATTTAGGTGGTGCATTTTTTTTTTGATCAACAATTTGGAGATGATACAGAGCTGCAGAGGACAGGATCTTAGCTGTGTTCCCCCCAAAACAGGCCCTGAGATAATGATGTAGGTAGGTCACTGGGGAGGTGATCCCAGTAAGCCTGGTGTGGAAGTAGGGAAATTGACAAAGGAGAAAAAGAGAAAAGTCCATGAAGATGCACTAAGGTGCAGGCTGCTTCCAGGGGTGATTGATGGGGACACACTCCCGTGGGGGACCCTCTGGGGAACTGCAATGGGACTCGGCAGTTCAGGCCTTTGTCTACTGACACCTGCCCTGCCTAGGCAGAAGTCTGGCCCCAGTGGTGGTAAACCTATTTTTCTAGAACTTCTGCCAAGCCAGGTTCCAAAACACTGGAGAAAGCCTGCTGGCAGAGTCTCTGAGAAAAAGGGACATGTGAGGTGAAGAGCTGCCACCAGGAGTGGAAACTGTTCACTTGGGCTGCAGGAGAACACAGAGGTGGGCTGGGGGGCGGGGAGCGCTGGCTATGAGTGGACACAAAAGTATAGATGAAGAAATCATCAGAGGCAATAGCCAGTTGGACAGCTAGAAGATTATGAACATGAAGTCTTATATTCTTCTTCCCTTTAAGCTCTTCAGACCCAGTACGGGCAGAACTGACAGACTTGGGAGAGAATGGTCAGCTAGCTGCCCAGATTGTGAGCTAACAGATGAAGTAGCTTCTTACAGAAAAACCCAAATGAACTTTTTGGCCAACCCAAGAAAACAAAAGAGACAGTGACAGAGACCAGGAAAAGGACAAGAGACACTAAATCACAGAATACTGAACCAACTGCACCTGGGGATACCATTTAGGCTCCTTCTTGAGGCCACTTGAGAATGATACTGGCATGCTAGAAGATGCTCGATAGAAGAAGAACCCCCCAAATGACCAATGTGGCCTACCTTTCATAGCAAGTAAATAAGTAACCAAAAAAGTATAAAGTTTGTTAAAAGCTGAGGAAACTTTAGATTTATAGTCTGAAGAAAATGAGACTTCAGGGAAATAGAATCCCTATGTTTTGATTTCTCCTGGATCAACACAGAGACAAGGAGACTCACTCTGTATAATTCCAAAAGTGAAAACCAGAGACAATGTCTGGAAGTTATCCAGAGGCTGGTTTCAGCTCCATCTGAGCCAGGGTTTTCCAAGGCATCAAGACCATCTTGATATACCATCAAAATTAACTGAGCCTGGACCTGTTCCCACAAGGGTGGAGGATGTTGGCAGGATGAGTGAGATGGGGGTTCCTGCTCTGGGGAGTGGGCTGGGAACCTAAAGGTGCTCTCCAAGGTTAAGAGTCTAGGGTTTGGTGCAATTAGACTACTAAATAATGCCTCCCACACTGACCCCGGATCAACTGATGTCATTGAAGAACAACATGTGGGGAGGGAGGGATGGGCAGAAAGATAAGAGGAAGAGACAAAAGACGAGAGAGGAAGACTAAAAAGGCAAGAGTGCTGAACACCTACAAGGATCATTCCATCAGTCCTGAGGAGGAGGGATGGAGCTGTGGCTTTCAATCCACTGTTGGTTACACACTTGGTCTCCTGCCCCTTCTGCTGGAAAAGAAACATGAGGGATGGGAGAGAGAGAAGCCTCAATGAATAAGCATTTCCTCTATCTCAGATTCAATGTAAAAGCAGAAAAACAAGAGGTCTCAGAGCTGTCATTTAGAAAAGAAAACTACAGCCTCTCACACATATACATTGGAGCCTTAGAGCACAGGCGTGCAGAGAAACTACAAATCCAGATGTGCCCTGGCTTGTTAGCAAATATTAAACAAGCAAGAACCCTGGGGTTGGGGCCAAGATCCCTGCATGATTATCGCTATGATTTTCAGCTACAGCAAATGGCTCTTTTAAAGTAAGATTCAGCAGCGCTGATGGTACAAAGATTATGCAGGCGCCAGGAAGCCAAAGTACCCTGGAGAGCAGGATAAAAAGGCTTTGAGAGGAAAATGAATTTTTAAGATGGATGAGAGTGGTGACTTGTTGCACAATAAAGGGCATTAGCAGAATATTCAGTTTGGAAGCCCAGGCACAAAACTAGGGCTCCTGCTCTATGCTACTGGTCTCCTCTTATGCTTTTCCCAACCGGTCCACCACCAGTCACTGGTCTCCTGTAGACTTTTTACAAATATTTTACTTAAAGAAAAGTATATCATTCAATGACTTGTCTCAAACTGAACACACGCAGGCCAAAGCACTCAGATTAAGGAATGGATCATGAGCAGGATCGTGACTTCTGACACCATCACAAGGTGACTTCCTTTCATATACTTAGAGTGTAGGGCTCTCCTGATGGCTCAGTGGTAAAGAATCTACCTGCCAGTGCAGGAGACATGGGCTTGATCCCTGGTCCAGGAAGATCCCACATGCTGCAGAGCACCTAATTGAGCCTATGCTCTAGAGCCTGGGAGCTGCAACGACTGAAGCCCGAGTGACTCAGAGCCCATGCTCCACAACAAGAGAAGCCACCACAATGGGAAGCCTGCACACTGCAGCTGGAGAGTAGCCACTGCTCTCTGCAACTAGAGAAAAAAAGCTTGCACAGCAACAAAGATCTAGTACTGCCAAAAATAAGTAAATAAATTATTTTTAATGTGGAAAGAGGGATGTCCCTGGCAGCCCAGTGGTTAGGACTCCACATTTCCACTGCACCGGGCATGGGTTCAATCCCTGGTCAGGGAACTAAGATCCTGCATGCAATGTGGTGCAGCCCCCTCCCCCCAAAAGAAAGAAAAAAGTGTGGAAAGTTGTGAGCAGATGAAAAACTAGATGTGGTATCTTTAGTTGTGAGTGATTTAAAAATCTAATGCGGTGTCTTCAGAGGTGAGGTTCTGTGATCAGAACAGTGCCTTTCTAGAAGATTCAGAGTAAAACAATGGAGTGGCATGCTAGGAAGCCTCGTCCAGCCCTGGTCCCACCCACCTGTGTGCTTATGGCCAGACCCACCACCTCTCACAGCTTTAGTTTCTTCCTGTTTAAGCATGGAGTCAGGGCATTCTATCTAAGATTTTCAAATTAAGACACAGGCATTGCATCAGAGAGAAAGACTTGATTTCAAGAGTGTGAGCAAAAGAACACAGATGAGGAGGGAGATGGGACTGATTTTCGGCAATTGATGGAGAAAAGAAGAGAGGATCTGAAACAGCAGGGTGAGATGCTCTGATGGAAAGGGGCATCATTCCATCTTAGACTTCAAGCCTGATTTATATTCTGAAAGTGTATTTCTAAGCTAATGATGAATTACATGTCAATATAGTTGGCTCACAAGACTTCAAAAGAGTTCATCAAATTGGAGGATTTGGCTCTTTTCTGGATATTCTGAACAGAACTTGGATGTTAACATGAATGCTGTTTTCTGAGTCTCGGCGATCACTGAGGAATTGTGCTGCAGGCAATTTCAGATGTCCATTTAAAATAAGGATGTGTGGCTAGTTCATGTGTGATTAGAAATAGCTTGGGCAGGGACTTTCCTGGCAGTCCAGCGGTTAAGACGCCACACTTACACTAAAAGGGGTACTGGTTTGATCCCTGATCGGGGAACTAAGATCCCGCATGCTGTGTGACACAGCCAAAAAACGAAAGAGCTGAGCTAATCACTGTGCTAGGACCCTTGTACATGACCCATACAGAGAAGCCACACACTTCTTCACACTTCAGTCTTTTATAGATAATTATCTGTACTTTCAGATAAGATATAGATAACTGTGTTTTAAAGCTGCTTAGGGTTTTAGGACATCAATACAAGTGCCCAAAGGAAAAAGCAATTAATTGAAAAGTTTACCAAAAGCCCCATCTGCATGAGAGATTATGTTTTACTAACTCTGTCCCAATTCCACAATTTCCATTACTCAGACTGAAGGCAGCATTTTTCAATCACTGTTCCAATGAACTATTTAATAAAGCAAAGGAGGACACATGATTTAATGCAAAGTCACCCTGCATGGTTATGTTCCTTTAATTATTAACATATATTTGTTGCCATGACCTCATGAAAAAACAGCTTCGGGTGGAACTGGGTTTGCTTAAAGGGACAAAAATTACTTTTACCTGTGTCAGNACTATTTAATAAAGCAAAGGAGGACACATGATTTAATGCAAAGTCACCCTGCATGGTTATGTTCCTTTAATTATTAACATATATTTGTTGCCATGACCTCATGAAAAAACAGCTTCGGGTGGAACTGGGTTTGCTTAAAGGGACAAAAATTACTTTTACCTGTGTCAGATACAGATGTGTTATCCTATTGTGCTTTCCGGGTGACTCCATAAGATCAGTATTCTCTACTCTTTATGATTCTTTTCTTCTCTCATCCTAGTAAATATATCTTTGGAAAGCAGACAGTGTTTTCCAATAAGTATTCCAACCATTTCTCTAAATCATAATTTTTATAAAACTTCATGCAAAAGAATTTTCACCATCTGCAACAAAGTCAAAAGTTACTTACCAAGGTCTAATGATCTACTTGGTACCACAGTCAAGAAAACATAGGGAAGAAGAAGAGAAATGAAAGAGAAAAAGAAAGAAGAAAGCAAATTGTCTATGTGGCCAGAATCAAAAAGATCATGGAATTTTAGAAAAACAGGTCACATGATTATAATTCTGGGTAAGTTGGAGTAATCATACTCCACACCTCTTCTTTCTTACTGAATGTGACTAAAAACCTGAACAAAACGCACTGAATAGCTAAGGACTCTGAAAAGGAAACATCCATGGGTAGACTGGAGAAGAAGGCAGAATTTGAAGTACCACTGAATTGGTGGTGATGTTCCACTGGGCTGAACTCAAGTCATTCTGAATACACAAGTGGACACTGGATGCAGAGAGAGTTCTAGAAGAATCTCTCTAGTTCTGGCTCAAAGAGTGGGAAAGATGATTCCTAATGCTCAGAGAGTGGAGGAAATTCTCCAGTTTTTGCTTGCTTGTTTCCTTTCTTTGTTCTCTTGGATCCCAGCTCCCAAGTAATCTTGTAGCAATGGTCAGGAGAGATGGTAGCAGTAGCAACATGGGCCAGCAGGCACCTGAGACTCTGGGTAAGGGAAACTTTCTCAATGGAGAAGCTGTGGTCTCAAGAGGGTAGGGAGATCATCCATGGTTGTTTTTTATTTTTTTGGTAATCAGAGGGTAATTACAATATTGTGACGGTTTNAGAAGTCCCCATTCCTAAACAATCTATAAATAACTCTTGAGGTTAGCAAGGTTACAGGATATAAAGTCAAACCCCCCAAATCACATGTATTTTTATATGCTAAAAAAGTTAGAAAATGAATTTTTAAAAATAACCATTTCTACAAATAGCTCCAGAAAACAAAATACTTAAGTATAGTTAACCTTTAAACAACATGAGTTTGAACTGTGCAGGTCCACTTATGCAGATTTTTTTTCAATAAATATATGGTCAGCCCTCTTCATCTGCAGGTTCTGCATTGTCTGATTCAACCAACTCTATCTCTGTTTCTGATTTGTGGTTGGCTGAATCCATGGATATAGATTCTGCAAATATGGAGGGCATACTATAGGACCTGAGCATCTGTGGATTTTGGTATCAACAGCAGGTCCTGGAAACTAATCTCACACAGATACCAAGGGATGACTGTATAAATCTTAAAATTAAAAAAGTACTAGATCAGTATGCAGAAAACCTAAAAATTCTGATTAAAGAAATAAAGAAGGATCTATATGAATGGAAAGATAATCCTGTTGGTGGATTAGAAGATTCAAAATAGTAAGGATGCCAATTCTCCCCAAATTGATTAATAGATTTAACATAATTCCAATCAGAATTCCAGCAAGCTTCTTAGGTCGATAGAGGCAAGCTTATTCTAAAGTTTGTATGTAATGTATAACCATAACAATTTTGAAAAAGAAGAATAAATCTGGAAGAAGCACACTACCCAATTTTAAGACTATTCACAAAGCTACAATAATCCAAATAACATGACATTATTGAAGGAATAGGCACAAAGATCAATGGACCAGAAAAAAGAAGAAACAGATCAGCAAAAAAACCTGCCAATTAATTATTTTTAAAAGTGCAAAGGAAATTCAATGGACTTTATTATATGTTGAGTATACCTCAAAAAAATGGGCCTCCCAGGAGGTGCAGTGGTAAAGAACCTGCCTGCCAGCGTAGGAAACGCCAGAGACACAGGCTTGATCTCTGGGTTGGGGAGATCCCCTGGAAAAGAAAATGGCAACCCACTCTAGTATTCTTGCCTGGGAAATCCCATGGACAGGGGAGCCGGTGGGCTACAATCCATGGGGTTGCAAAGAGTCAGACACAAGAGTCAGAGCACGCACCTAATGCACCTATACCTCAATAAAATTATTATTTTTTTAATAACAACTATGTATTTGCTTTTTTTAATATTAGGGATTTCAGGAATGTTAAATACATGAAGGGGGCCTTTGGGATTCATGGAAATGGAAAATTATTTGGGTTACTGCAGCTGTTCATCCTCGCTTCTTTATCCAAATTTAGAAACTAGATGAAAAAAATATTCTGTCACTTACTCCTCATGTAATAAGTGTCCTTATTAAGCATTCACCATTTAACATTAGGTCATGGAGGAAAAAAATAACATATGAAAATATAAAATAATCCATTTCAGATTACAAATGAATTCAAAGAAAAACTTGAGGTCAAAGCAAATCTCTTAGGTATTGATAGTACCAAGGAACAACTAAAGCCCTTTGTTATTGGGCACAAATGATGCAAGTTCCTTGAAATGAAAGGACATAAGGACACTTGAGGGCAGAAAAAGTAGGCATTGAGAGATTTTTTTAGGGAGACCTAAAAACCAGGCTGGCTTGGAAAAGCATGGTGGGAGACACCCATGTCCACTTGACTTACAGTAAATGACCTGTCTCAAATTGCTAGTGGCTAGTGGTTACCTCACAGTCATGGCCAGCAATTTGTGGGTGTCTGTCACATAAAGTCCAGTAAGGGAGAGAGAGAAAATGGCTAGTCATCCCTCTACAAGGAAGAGAATGTGAGCAAGTTGTTTTTTGGGAATTATAACCATAACTTATATATGCACAGTACATCACAGATTACTTCCATAGGAGAGCAGGTGGCATTGTTCACAGTGGGCAAATGCAAGCAAAAACCATGCTGGTCAAGTTCATCCAGCTAGTAGGTAGATAAAGATGTTAAGCATCTTTTCACATACTTTCTCTGCTGAAGTGCTGTTAAAATATTTTGCCCACTCTTTAAATCGGGTTGTTATCTTATTATTGAATTTAGAGAACTCTTTATATATTCTAGATAAAAATTATTTATCAGCTACATCTTTTGCAAGTATGTTCTCCAGTCTGTGGCTTGTCTTTTCATTCTCTTAATTGTGTCTTTCAAAAAACAGAAGTTTTAAATCTGGATGAAATACTTTTTTTTTTCAGTTTTATAGATTAAGCCTTGTATAACTGAAGCTCACAAAGATTTCCTCTCATATTATCATCATGAAGTTTCACAGTTGTAGGTTTTATATGTGGCCTTCCCAGATGGCTCAGTGGCAAATAATCTGCTTGTCAATGCATGAGACACAGGAGATTCAGGTTTTATCCCTGGGTCATGAAGATCCCCTGGAAAAGGGAATGGCCACCCACTCCAGTATTCTTGCCTGAGAAATCCCAAGGACAAAGGAGCCTGACAGGCTACAGTCCATGAGGTCACAAAGAGTTGGACACAACTGAGTGAACACACACACACAGCTTTTATATTTATGATTTATTTTGAGTTACCTTTTCTGTAATAAAATCTGCCTTTGATGAAAGTAAGAGAGAGAAGTACTAGGGAATAAACAACAGAAATGATTCTAGTACCAGTCAGCGCTGGGGAAAACCTTGGATTTTCCCAGGACTACAGATTTATTCATTTCTANTGATTTATTTTGAGTTACCTTTTCTGTAATAAAATCTGCCTTTGATGAAAGTAAGAGAGAGAAGTACTAGGGAATAAACAACAGAAATGATTCTAGTACCAGTCAGCGCTGGGGAAAACCTTGGATTTTCCCAGGACTACAGATTTATTCATTTCTATGGATTGCAGTGAATCTGGGCCTGCCACCTTCTGTAGCTAAATAGTCTAACACATTTATATACCTAACCTGGGGTCCAGCATTTAATCAGAATGCACCCAGCAAACATCCTGGGAAATTAAGCTCACATTTCCAATATGGTCTTCCAGACCAGCCCTAGAGTGGATTGCTTGCAAAGTTGGCCAGCAACAATTCCTCCCACCCTGCACATGTCTACCACTGTTGCTATCTTAAGAGGTGGAGTACATCTACTACCACCACCACCNCTTCCAGACCAGCCCTAGAGTGGATTGCTTGCAAAGTTGGCCAGCAACAATTCCTCCCACCCTGCACATGTCTACCACTGTTGCTATCTTAAGAGGTGGAGTACATCTACTACCACCACCACCCTGAAAATATGCTTGCTTTGCAATTTGCTCTGATGGATAGAATGTGACAGAAGCAATATGCCTAGACCTTCAGGGCCCTGGCAGTTTTGGCTTTCATCCCCTGGGAAACCATTTACATGTTCAAAAGTACACTTAGTCTGCTGGGGAGAAAGACAACATGAAGGAAAGAGAAAGAATATAGAAAATAGGAGACTGTAAAGAGGTAGAGAGAGAGGCCCTGCCATCCCAGCCATCCCAGATGAAGTGCCGGGAAGTTTTAGGAGAGTATCTTACACAGCAATAGCTAGCTGAAACACTCCTCAAGCTTCCTCCTAAAAGTGTGAATTACAGTAAGCTAGACAGCTCTATTTGGCAGGAATCAGTTCACCAGTAGAAAGAATTCTGAATCTTGGGTTTAAGTTCCAGCTGAACCATTGTTCATGTGAATGTCCCCAGAAGACTCTGAGGTAAGGTGTAGGTGATTCATTTAGGAGGCCTCCCAGAAGGCATAATCGTAATGATGGACTGGGGAAGAGAGGGAAGGGAGGAAATGCAATAAATGGACCGCTTGCTGGGCAACTGTGGCTCCATCCTACTAAGGACCCTTCTTTCCTCTTACACCCAAACCTCAGCTTTATGTAATTTCTTTCCCCATTAAGGCTGCTCTTCCACTTTATTTCATCGANAGGAAATGCAATAAATGGACCGCTTGCTGGGCAACTGTGGCTCCATCCTACTAAGGACCCTTCTTTCCTCTTACACCCAAACCTCAGCTTTATGTAATTTCTTTCCCCATTAAGGCTGCTCTTCCACTTTATTTCATCGAAGAAAAAATAATAATAGTGGTAACATGAGGAGCTGGTAAGAAAAAAGTATCAGATCTGTATACAGCCTGTGACTCCTGCCAGGCACAAGACCTGAGAGATGGCCTTGCTTCTACAGCTCTTCATTTGAGAGAATGCTCCATCCTCCACATTCAAACTCTTTTGTACAAGACCCCCAAAGGACAACTTTAGGAGAGTTGATGGTATCCGGGATCCCCAGGCACTCTGCCTTGAATTAGCAGAGACAATTAAGACAGCATGTGGCTTGTGCAATTTTAATTGTGACCATATTCTCATAGCTAACAAAGAGAAAGTTAAAAGGATGACTTTATAAATGAAGGCATTTCTCTCATCCAAGGGAAAAATATTTTTTTTCCAGTTAAGTCTCCTTCTATTGTTTACTTTTTGGCCCATTGCCTAAAGCTGGGAAAGAGGCAAGACAGGAAATAGACAGGCACCTAACTCTGAAGAGATCAGCACAAAGCAGAGGCCCTCCACAAATGCCAGCTCCAGTTCCCACCAAGGGCATTCCTGAAGCCCTGGAGGCTGACTGTTGGCACTCAACACAGACAGAACCAAAAAAGGTCTGGCCTATAAAGTAAAACCAGACAGTGGAACAACAGCAACAGCCTATGGTCTTCCAAAGGCTCAACTGTTCTCCACAGAGGTCAACGGAGACAAAGAAAATCCAAGAAAAGGAGGGAGGCTGCAGCAAGCCCTTCAGCAGAAGAGTCCAGATAGTGACTGAGGGAGACTCTGAGGTGGATTCAAGTTCTCCCTTGCTCCAGATCCACCTCAGGCAGCCATCAAATCGCCTCTGTCTCCAGGCAAATGAAGTGATTCTACTTCTTCACAATTCTGTTCAGAGGGCAAATCCACATCAAGAACCCACCCATCTACATCAGCTCATGAGGTCCTGAGGCCTCTCCTCATTTTAAACAAAGACACAGCCAAGACATGGGCAAGAAGACTCGGAGATTCCTCTCACCTCACTCTCAAGCCTCACTGTTGCTGAGATTTTCAAACTAAGTGACAACATTTATAAACTCTCTGATGGCAAAGAATGAAATTGTTCACCTGAGGGCCCAAGTCTGTGACACCACTAACCCTGACAGCAAAGGAGAAAGTTCTAGAACAATAAGGGGAGAGCTGAGCCTTGAGAAGGAATGCACAGCTGCCCTGGCCTAAGAGTCATTGTCAGAGGACACACCATCTCTTCAGAGCTCAAAGCTTTCTGAGGCTTTTCATGGACAGAAAGAGGGCCACTCACTGTGGACAAGGGCACCAGCAAAAGCCACTTGAACCTGACTGGCTGGTTTGGGATTTGCATGAGGAAATTCTGCAGAAGAAGAAAGAAGAATATTCTGAAAGGAGACAATGTTTAGAGGAGGAGAGAACTATATCCCAAAGGCTGTTCCCAGCTTTCTTCACATTTTAACACACAAAACGTTTCAAAGAACACATTTGCAACAACCAAACACTGGTGGCCTTCAGCTGGAGGAAACTTCTCAAGTATGCACACAGCCGCCTTAGCATGCCAGATGTGAGGCAGATGGTGTTAGCCAAAGGTGTTTTTCCTTTTCCCCTTGAGCCTGCAGTGGTCAATGACACCAGTAAATGCTTCAGGCAATTCAATGCCATCTTCCCAAAGGTCCTGTCCTAAAACCCCAAATGCAGTTTCCTTGAAAACCAACAAATAGAAACACTGTTCTATTGAGACGGAGAAGGCACTGGCAACCCACTCCAGTACTCTTGCCTGGAAAATCCCATGGACAGAGGAGCCTGGTAGGCTGCAGTTCATGGGGTTGTGAAGAGTCAGACAAGACCGAGTGACTTCACTTTCACTTTTCACTTTCATGCATTGGAGAAGGAAATGGCAACCCACTCCAGTGTTCTTGCCTGGAGAATCCCAGGGATGGGGGAGCCTGGTGGGCTGCCATCTATGGGGTCGCAGAGTCAGACATGACTGAAGCGACTTAGCAGCAGCAGCAGTCTATTGAGAGGGGCTTCCCAGGTGGTGCTAGTGGTAAAGGATCCACCTATTAACACAGGAGTTGTAAGAGGCATGGGTTCAATCCCTAGGTCGGGAAGATCCCCTGGAGGAGGGCATGGCAACCTACTCCAGTATTCTTGCCTGGGAAATCCTGTGGACAGAGGAGCCTGGCGGGCTACAGTCTGTGGGTTGCAAAGAGTTGGACACAACTGAAGCAAGTTAGCATGCAGTCTATTGAGATGCTGTGAGAAAATAACTTGGAAATGCCCACACAATGGTTCTCACACTTGAGTGAGCATCATAGGCACCTGGAAGGTTGTTACAACATGGTTGCTGGGCCCACCTTCCCCCACATCCAGTTTCTGATTCAACAGTTCTGGGATGGGGCCGGAGAATTTAGGCATCTAGTAAGTTCACAGGTGCTGCTGCTACTGGTCGTCTGGGGAACACAACTTGAGATTTGGTGGTCCTCACTGTCTGTTCTCTCCCATAGGGGAGCGATTACATTAGCATATCACGGCCCTGAGCTGTCCAGCAGTAAAGAAACCTTTGTTGTTGTTGTTCTTTAGTTGCTAAGTTGCGTCCAACTCTGTGACCCCATGGACTGTAGCTCACCAGGCTCCTCTGTCCATGAGATTTTCCAGACAAGAATACTGGAGTGGGTTGCCATTTCCTTCTCCAAGGGATCTTCCTGACCCAGGGATCAAACCCAAGTCTCCTGCTTGGGAGGCAGAGTTTTCACCACTGAACCACCAGGAAAGCCCACTAAAGAAACTTACAGAACTTGGTGGCTCAGATGGTAAAGCGTCTGCCTGCAATACGGGAGACTCAGGTTCGATTCCTGGGTCGGGAAGATCCCCTGGAGAAGGAAATGGTAATCCACTCCAGCACTCTTGCCTGGAAAATCCCATAGACGGAGGAGCCTGATAGGCTACAGTCCATGGGGTCACAAAGAGTCAGACACGACTGAGTGACTTCACTTTCACTTTCACCCAGACAATATGTATGAATCTCTCTGGAAAGCAGTGCTTTGAGGAAGCCACTTTGGGAAAATTTCTACTAGGGATGGTCCTGACCAGCAGAAAGATCACAGGCTCCAGAGGGAAGAGCCACCAAAAAAGACAAGATGTCCAAGTAAAGGCCTTGGCAGTGAGCTGGGTAAGGGGTAGCGAAGGGCTTCAGGCCACACCCTGAGGCAGGATCCAGGCAGGGCAGGCGGTCTGGAGAGCCCCAAGCCCGTGGTCCAGAAATGCTAACGGCATCCAGCAAGTCTGTCAGGAGGCAGCCAAGGCCAGTCTGCCTCCAGCCTTGGATCAGGACACCAGGCCTTAAGAACTGGTGGAGAATACAACAGGGTCCTAGTTTCTGGACCAATAGGAGGTTACCGAGCCTCCAACAAAGAGAGTGAGACAGCTGTTATTCATCAGATAAATGTGTACAACAGGGTGGGCTTCCCTGGTGGTCCAGTGGTTAAGAATCTGCCTGCCAGTGCAGGGGACACGGGTTCCATACCTGCTCTGGGAAGATCTCCCATGCCGCTGGGCAACTAAGCCTGTGCGCCACAACTACTAAGCCCGCACTCCACAACAAAAGTCACTGCAATGAGAAGCCCGTGCACCAAAACCAGACAATAGCCCCCGATCGCAAGTAGAGAAAGCCTGTGCAACAGCAACGAAGACCCAACGCAGCCAAAAATAAACAAATAAATATTTTTTAAAGTGTGTACAGGACTACAGCATAGCATGCTAGCCTACATGGCTTAGGAGATCCCCTAACTTAAGACCAAGATGAGTCCTGAACTGAGCCTCGTGGTAAAGGAGCAGAAGCCTCCAACACTGAGGGATCTTGTTACAGGGAGGCTCTGACTTCTCATAGGTGTGATTGCTAGGCTTCTATAGAGCTCCAGGCCAGGCAGGTCTCAGGCTAGATTCTGAGTACCAAGACCCTAGCTGAGGAGTTGACAAAGTTTTGCTGTAAAGAGCCAGAGAATACTACTTACAGCTTTGTGGGCCATATGGTCTCTGTCACAGCTACTCCACCCTGCCACTTATCACCAAGTAGCCACAGACAACACCCAAACAAATGAGTGTGGCCGGGTTCCAGTGACACTGATAGACTGATAGGTGAATTTCATTTAAATGTCACGTGTTACAAACTAGTCTGCTCCTTCTGATTTTCTTCAATCACTTGAAAATATAACCACCATTCTTAGCTCCCTGGTCCTACAAAACCAGGGGAGGGGAGTTGGGGTGGGATGTGCTGTTTGGTCTGCCCAGATTTATTGGGTTGGCCAAAAAGTTCATTTGGGATTGTCACAGATTGTTCCAGAAAAGCCTGAATGAACTTTTTGGCCAATCTAAGAGTTTGCAGACGCCTGCCCTAAGTCCCCACTCCGGATCTGACAGAGCAGAACCCACAGAGGTAAGGAAACCTCACTTCATCAGACTGCCCCCAGTCATACCAACCTAGCCTGTCCCACCACTGCTGGGCTGGGAACCACTTACCCACTCAGAGCCCTGAAACCCTTTTAGTGCTGCTCACAGTTCAGTCTTCCTGACTTGCCCAGCTTGGGGGCTTTGGGGAGGCTTCATATGAGGGGTGGGATGTGCTCTCCTGTCTTCCCCACTGGTGTCAATCTCACCCATCCTCCAAGGGGCTGCCTGCTACCGAAGCCCACCGCCATCCATCTCTGGCACAAAGATGTGGAGCCCCCATGTCTTTAAGAGTGGATCAGCTGCAGAAATTCTCAATCCCAGGACAAGGTCTTGTCAGAGGCAGAGCCGTCCTAATTAGACTCATGCAGCCGGCCTTTCTTCAAGGGCTGAAGTTATTTCTAAGCTTCAGCTGAGCTGCAGGCCAAAGACAGGCCAACACCCTGGTAGCCATCACCCAATATGTGCTCTGCCATGGCTGGCAATCAGGCCAGATGGGGGCTGTGCTCCATGGAGGAGGACTTCAAAGGAGAGGCAGTTGAAGGCCCCCCCGCCCAAAGGTTTGGGTTTGTTTTGAAGTTAGAAGTGGATCCTTTCCACAAGGAAAGGCTACACATGCTTATCTCAGGAATGTCAGGGACTTAGGAAAAGAAGTTAGAGGAGGCCATGAGGAAGGCCAAGCCCAGGAGAGAAGGGGAAGAGGGTTACCATGCAGCCCTTAGAAACAGACCTGCTGCCCAGTCCTGGTCAAGGACTGAACTCACCCAGCAGACCCAGCCTTCTCAAACTTCACTGTGTAGAAGAATCCTCAGAGGGCTCTTGTTGAAATGCTCATGATTTAATCAGTCTCGGGTGGGGCCTGAGCTTCCGACTTGCTTTCTCTGAGTTTGCCTTTCAATAGATGCAAGTTGTCAAAGTACATAGGCCCACAGCTTTGTCCCACCTGGAGCTGAGCTACTGACACCCGGACTGCTGCATATATGGGCATTCAGGAAGTTTTCTACATCACAGCAACCACCTTTACACCTGACCAAAGACCAGGCAGGGGTCTCAAACCATGCTGCCCTCCATTCTTTATTTTTGTATGAGATTTATTTCATTTATTTATTTACTTTTTGGCTGTACCACATGGTTTGTGGGATCTTAGTTCCCCAACCAGTGATCCAACCTGCACCCTTGGCAATGAAAGCCTGGAATCTTAACTACTGGATAGCCAGGAAATTCCCACCCTCCACTGTTTAAGTCTTGAGTCCTGGGCCTGCCTCTATCCTTTTCCTACTTAACACAAAATCTATCTTCTAATCAAGCTCTGTGCCCACTTGTGCCTAGACAAGGCATCTTTTTCTAAGCTGCTCAAAGGAATTGGACTAGGCAATGCTCTGCAGCCAGCAGTGAGAGAGTAGCAAGCACCCTTAGGTGACTCTTGACAAGATGCTGCCAGTTGACAGCTCAGACACTGCTTTGTCACTCAACCCTTGAGTGGATACTGTTCATGAACTGAGCTATAATGATATCACTCAACCAAAAAGACATATAATCTCAAGGGTTGGTGAAAATGCAGAGAAATCAGGACCGTTACACACTGCTGATGGGTGTGTAAAAGGGTACAGTCACCTTGGGAAAAACAGTCTGGCAGATCCTCAAATGGTTCAACGAGTTACCGTATGACCTTGCCATTCCACTCCTAGGGATCTACTTAAGAGAAATGAACATGTATATCTGTACATGAATATTCACTGCAGCATTACTCATAATAATCAAAAAGTAGAAAGAGCTCAAATTTCTATCAATAAATGAATGGATAAAATGTGGTCTATTGTATACAATGGAATATAAATCAGCCATAAACAGGAGTTGAGAGCTGATACCTGCTCCAAAATGGATGAGGTTTAAAAAACATTATGCTAAGCCAATAAAGCCAGACACAAAAGGACAAATATTGTGTGATTCCATTCATATAGAATGTTGACAAGAGAAAAATATAGAGACAGAAAATACTTCAGTGGTTGCCTAGAGCTGTGGGGAGGAGGGTAGGAAGTGATGGTTAAGGGGTGTAGGGTTTCTTTTAGGGGTAATGAAAATGTTCTAAAATTGTGATGGATACACAACTTTGAATACAAATCACTGAATTGGTTCACACGGGTAAATGATGCGGTATGTGAATTACATCACAAGAAAGCTGTTAAAAAAACATCATGACCTGTCAGTTGGGGAGCTCAAGGCAAGTGGCAGAGAGAGGGAGCCTTCAGGACCTTGACAAGCATGGGCAAGGACCAGCTTTAGGGCAGCAATTTCTCAGAACCCTTGAGGAACACCCAAGCAGCCTTGGGTGTGAGAGTCTCAGATTGCAGCCAAGTGTTGATGCAAACAACCACGCAGAAATACATGAAGGTAGGGCTCTGGGAGTGGCCGGGGCACCACTGATCCCTGCCTGCCAATTCCTGGTGCTGGGCCAGTGCCTAACATGTGGCGGCCATTTAAAAACTGAATTTACTTCCTGCCCATGGAGGAAAGGGAATCCTGAAGTCACTAGACTGAGTTCTAAGGCCAGCCCTGCTTCTTACTCCCCATGTGACCCCAGACAAACTCCTTCCCCTTGTTGAACCTTAGAAGATCATCACTAAGACATGGGGAGTTCTGTCTCAGGCGCCTCCCAGGCTGAGGTGCCACATGAATCAAGAGACCCATGCGGGGAGCCTGGATGTGGGTGAGAAATTCCTGAGCCTCTAGATAGAGATCGAGATGCCCACCAGCACATCAGTCCCACTGAGACAATGCTCCACCCCCGCCAAGGACCAGGTTCCCTGGTCAGCCACGACGACACAGAATGAACAAGACTCCAAGGCCTGCTCACGTGGCTGGGGGCATTGGGTCCATGAGTAGCTCCTGGTGAGATCAATTCTACTACTTTGGAAAGTTGAGTTAGACTCG
Source organism: Neotragus pygmaeus (assembly GCA_006410875.1). Classification (NCBI taxonomy): domain Eukaryota; kingdom Metazoa; phylum Chordata; class Mammalia; order Artiodactyla; family Bovidae; genus Neotragus; species Neotragus pygmaeus. Next base: position 1,014,232 of record SJYV01013899.1, read on the forward strand.
AAGTGGAGACAGGATTTCAACACTGGATATTTAAAGGAACTGGAGTCTTTGTCTGACAAACGCTGAGTCAGTGGCAACAAGTCTGTCAGAGTCCCTCTACAGAGCGGCCACCCTGGAGGCAGAGTCTCAGAAGATGAGGGACGTGGCCAGGCCACCACTTCCTCACCACTCCACCAGGGGCCTGCCAATGCTCGGCTCAATTCTCNGTGGGATGTGCTGTTTGGTCTGCCCAGATTTATTGGGTTGGCCAAAAAGTTCATTTGGGATTGTCACAGATTGTTCCAGAAAAGCCTGAATGAACTTTTTGGCCAATCTAAGAGTTTGCAGACGCCTGCCCTAAGTCCCCACTCCGGATCTGACAGAGCAGAACCCACAGAGGTAAGGAAACCTCACTTCATCAGACTGCCCCCAGTCATACCAACCTAGCCTGTCCCACCACTGCTGGGCTGGGAACCACTTACCCACTCAGAGCCCTGAAACCCTTTTAGTGCTGCTCACAGTTCAGTCTTCCTGACTTGCCCAGCTTGGGGGCTTTGGGGAGGCTTCATATGAGGGGTGGGATGTGCTCTCCTGTCTTCCCCACTGGTGTCAATCTCACCCATCCTCCAAGGGGCTGCCTGCTACCGAAGCCCACCGCCATCCATCTCTGGCACAAAGATGTGGAGCCCCCATGTCTTTAAGAGTGGATCAGCTGCAGAAATTCTCAATCCCAGGACAAGGTCTTGTCAGAGGCAGAGCCGTCCTAATTAGACTCATGCAGCCGGCCTTTCTTCAAGGGCTGAAGTTATTTCTAAGCTTCAGCTGAGCTGCAGGCCAAAGACAGGCCAACACCCTGGTAGCCATCACCCAATATGTGCTCTGCCATGGCTGGCAATCAGGCCAGATGGGGGCTGTGCTCCATGGAGGAGGACTTCAAAGGAGAGGCAGTTGAAGGCCCCCCCGCCCAAAGGTTTGGGTTTGTTTTGAAGTTAGAAGTGGATCCTTTCCACAAGGAAAGGCTACACATGCTTATCTCAGGAATGTCAGGGACTTAGGAAAAGAAGTTAGAGGAGGCCATGAGGAAGGCCAAGCCCAGGAGAGAAGGGGAAGAGGGTTACCATGCAGCCCTTAGAAACAGACCTGCTGCCCAGTCCTGGTCAAGGACTGAACTCACCCAGCAGACCCAGCCTTCTCAAACTTCACTGTGTAGAAGAATCCTCAGAGGGCTCTTGTTGAAATGCTCATGATTTAATCAGTCTCGGGTGGGGCCTGAGCTTCCGACTTGCTTTCTCTGAGTTTGCCTTTCAATAGATGCAAGTTGTCAAAGTACATAGGCCCACAGCTTTGTCCCACCTGGAGCTGAGCTACTGACACCCGGACTGCTGCATATATGGGCATTCAGGAAGTTTTCTACATCACAGCAACCACCTTTACACCTGACCAAAGACCAGGCAGGGGTCTCAAACCATGCTGCCCTCCATTCTTTATTTTTGTATGAGATTTATTTCATTTATTTATTTACTTTTTGGCTGTACCACATGGTTTGTGGGATCTTAGTTCCCCAACCAGTGATCCAACCTGCACCCTTGGCAATGAAAGCCTGGAATCTTAACTACTGGATAGCCAGGAAATTCCCACCCTCCACTGTTTAAGTCTTGAGTCCTGGGCCTGCCTCTATCCTTTTCCTACTTAACACAAAATCTATCTTCTAATCAAGCTCTGTGCCCACTTGTGCCTAGACAAGGCATCTTTTTCTAAGCTGCTCAAAGGAATTGGACTAGGCAATGCTCTGCAGCCAGCAGTGAGAGAGTAGCAAGCACCCTTAGGTGACTCTTGACAAGATGCTGCCAGTTGACAGCTCAGACACTGCTTTGTCACTCAACCCTTGAGTGGATACTGTTCATGAACTGAGCTATAATGATATCACTCAACCAAAAAGACATATAATCTCAAGGGTTGGTGAAAATGCAGAGAAATCAGGACCGTTACACACTGCTGATGGGTGTGTAAAAGGGTACAGTCACCTTGGGAAAAACAGTCTGGCAGATCCTCAAATGGTTCAACGAGTTACCGTATGACCTTGCCATTCCACTCCTAGGGATCTACTTAAGAGAAATGAACATGTATATCTGTACATGAATATTCACTGCAGCATTACTCATAATAATCAAAAAGTAGAAAGAGCTCAAATTTCTATCAATAAATGAATGGATAAAATGTGGTCTATTGTATACAATGGAATATAAATCAGCCATAAACAGGAGTTGAGAGCTGATACCTGCTCCAAAATGGATGAGGTTTAAAAAACATTATGCTAAGCCAATAAAGCCAGACACAAAAGGACAAATATTGTGTGATTCCATTCATATAGAATGTTGACAAGAGAAAAATATAGAGACAGAAAATACTTCAGTGGTTGCCTAGAGCTGTGGGGAGGAGGGTAGGAAGTGATGGTTAAGGGGTGTAGGGTTTCTTTTAGGGGTAATGAAAATGTTCTAAAATTGTGATGGATACACAACTTTGAATACAAATCACTGAATTGGTTCACACGGGTAAATGATGCGGTATGTGAATTACATCACAAGAAAGCTGTTAAAAAAACATCATGACCTGTCAGTTGGGGAGCTCAAGGCAAGTGGCAGAGAGAGGGAGCCTTCAGGACCTTGACAAGCATGGGCAAGGACCAGCTTTAGGGCAGCAATTTCTCAGAACCCTTGAGGAACACCCAAGCAGCCTTGGGTGTGAGAGTCTCAGATTGCAGCCAAGTGTTGATGCAAACAACCACGCAGAAATACATGAAGGTAGGGCTCTGGGAGTGGCCGGGGCACCACTGATCCCTGCCTGCCAATTCCTGGTGCTGGGCCAGTGCCTAACATGTGGCGGCCATTTAAAAACTGAATTTACTTCCTGCCCATGGAGGAAAGGGAATCCTGAAGTCACTAGACTGAGTTCTAAGGCCAGCCCTGCTTCTTACTCCCCATGTGACCCCAGACAAACTCCTTCCCCTTGTTGAACCTTAGAAGATCATCACTAAGACATGGGGAGTTCTGTCTCAGGCGCCTCCCAGGCTGAGGTGCCACATGAATCAAGAGACCCATGCGGGGAGCCTGGATGTGGGTGAGAAATTCCTGAGCCTCTAGATAGAGATCGAGATGCCCACCAGCACATCAGTCCCACTGAGACAATGCTCCACCCCCGCCAAGGACCAGGTTCCCTGGTCAGCCACGACGACACAGAATGAACAAGACTCCAAGGCCTGCTCACGTGGCTGGGGGCATTGGGTCCATGAGTAGCTCCTGGTGAGATCAATTCTACTACTTTGGAAAGTTGAGTTAGACTCGAAGTGGAGACAGGATTTCAACACTGGATATTTAAAGGAACTGGAGTCTTTGTCTGACAAACGCTGAGTCAGTGGCAACAAGTCTGTCAGAGTCCCTCTACAGAGCGGCCACCCTGGAGGCAGAGTCTCAGAAGATGAGGGACGTGGCCAGGCCACCACTTCCTCACCACTCCACCAGGGGCCTGCCAATGCTCGGCTCAATTCTCACTCGCCCCGTGGCCCTCATTTAACCAGCGTGTTTGAACATTCTTGAATCCCTGGAGCTGGCAGGCTCATTAGCCCAGCCACCCACACAGCCAGCAGCAGGCCAGAGGCCTCCAGAAGAGGGTCCTGGGCTGCGCTGGCTACAAAGACAGAGGCTCATCTGACATAACTGGGCGGACGCCGCCAAGAGCCAGTGAGTGATAACAGAGGAAACAGCGGGGCCCTGTCACTGGACAGGTCACTGTCAGAGCAGGGCAGAAGCAACAGGGCAAGGATTTTTCAACGCCAAGGCTGAAAGTCCACACCCAAATTCCATGTTTGGATCTGTCCGACTATTACTCATTAAAAAAAAAAAAGTTTTAAAACCAATACACTCAATTCACAATCCTAAACCTTTGGGATAATCCAGGGCACTACGTCCAAACCCATTTATCTTCTTGAGAACAATGCATCAAGAGGCATGAAGTATGAGCTAAGGATTACGGGGCTGTGAATCACTCACCTCAGGAATGACAGCTCCAGAAGTTTCTGAGGTCAGAGTGCGCTGTGAGTCCATAAGACCCAGGTGCAACCAATTATCATTTCCAACAAGCTTTACCCTTAAATCTTTTATCTGAAAAACCCTGCTCCCTCCCTGCAAATTCCCTGGTGTTTCTAAGTCTCCCAGTGTACTAAGGTGATTTGAGATGCAAGAGCCTGAGCAATTAACTATGCCCCTACATGTTGCCTGTCCAAATGGATCTTTGGTTCAGTCCTGCAAATTGCCTCTGCTATCTCGAATTTCTTTTTCTTTGGGGATTAGCAGCTTGGAAATTTTGCTTAAATCCTGCAAGGATATTTGAAACAGAATGTGTTGATTCCCTGTCACAATTACCTCAATCGTTCAATCAACCCACAAACAGCCATGAAAAGATTCTGCCCCAAGTCCCAGATACTGTGTTAAGTGAGGGATACAGTAAGTTGCCAGCCCAGGCCTGAAAGTAATTACAACCTAGGATTATGACTGGTTTTTTTAGTGTCAATTTTTAAATGAGGAGAATGGGAAATTGTACCGCTGGTTACAACCCAAGAGGCTACCCGATCATTGGTTCAAAGTTTCCCTACTCTGGCAATTTCATCTTACTTTTTCTGTTGACTTTTGTGCCCATTAAGTGCACATACTTATTACAGAAGTCACAAAGCTATCTAGTAAGTTGTGGCTTTGATTTAGAATAGGGCCTTCTCCCCAGAAAAAGATAACTCACATAGATTTTTGTTTCCAATTTCAAAATGTTGTTAGAGAAGGAAGCCCAGAGACATCCTATGTTAACCTTCCTTGGGCCTGTAGGGTCAACACTATTGGTATCAGCATAACTCAACATAATTCTTTAACCCCCAGGCCAAGGGTTCCTGCATGGCTCCCATCTGTGTTCTAATAGTTACCACCTTAGATAACTTGGTATCTATTTCACCATAAGACAGAGAGCTACTGTCTTATGGTGAGAAGGAATTCCCCATCTTCTCCATCCTGGTATTCTAGCATTCCATCCTTCTATGTCCACTTTAAAAACAAAGTCTCTGAGTAGAGCCCAGGTTCCATAAGAAGGCAGAATTCAAAAATCCAAGAGAAAGAGCCAGGTTTAAAAGACCCCATAAACAATGGCCCATGAAAGCTGACAGTCAAGAAATGACACAGTCAAGAACCGACGGCTAACACAACATGGAAAATCAACTATACAGCAATAAAAATTAAAAAATGAAAAAAAGAACTGAGGGGGCTGGCTTGAGAAGTTCTCTATGAACTGGAACTCCAGTGAGGTGATTCTTCACACTGCTGTTTTCAAAATGAATCTTTAACCTGGGTATTGAACATAACTTGGCTGCTATAATTTCAGACTATGGTACAACCTGGCAAGTCAACCTTATGCTCTTGAAACTCACTTCAATCTTCACTTTCAATTACTCATTTGAGTTGCATTCTCTCAAAGGGGAATTGATGCAGCACACACATTTGCGTTGACTAAGGAAACCATTCAACCACTTTGGAAGGGACTGTAGCAAAGTGGCCAAGAAAAATAATAAATGCAAATTCCAGCCTGTGGCTGCAGTAAGTGTCTCGTTTTACAACCCCAACAGAGAAGGTTATTGCTCAAATGGAGGGTGTTCACGGATTTTAAAAAGCCAACCTCTACAGCCAGCAAGGCATTATCTCTATGTATGGAGGTTGGCGGTGGCACATGTACTGTTTGCCCACACGTTTCTCTTAGCTCCTCTGGCCAGTAGTTCATCACCTGAATTGCAGGAAAACTATCAGGTGGCAAAGAACCTGTCTGCCAGTGCAAGAGATGTTAGAGACAAGGGTTCGATCCCTGACTTGGGAAGATCCCCTGGAGGAGGGCATGGCAACCCACTCCAGCATTATTGCCTGGAGAATCCCATGGACAGAGGAGCCTGGCTTGCTACAGTCCATGGGGTTGCAGAGTCAGACACGACTGAAGCAACTTAGCACGCATGCACGCATTAACTCAATAAGCACAAATATCCTGGCTAGGCTCCGTGGGAAATACAGAGGGCTAAGACAGAGTAGCGTCCTGCTTTCGCAGCCTCAGAATCTAGGAGAAGCGTAAAGGAATGCATAGCTCACTGTGATGTATGGCATGTATGACAAATACCACAAGACAGAGGAAACGCTGTGGGTGTTTACAGAAAGGCAGGAGCTTCCTTATCAAAGGATCAAGGAAAAGTGTCATCCAAGTGGGAGTGTTGCTGGACAATGGGCAGAAATTTGACAAATGGAGGCTTGAGGGAAGCATTCCAGGTGCAGGAAGTAATAACCAACAAGAAGAGGGAACATGGGACTCCAGGTCTATAAAGGCATAGAGTCAACTTTGGCTGGATTTTAGGAAGCCAGGAGAGAAGGACTGGAAAATTCAGCTGCAGGCAAACTGTAGAGTCCCCTATCAACAGCAGAGAACTTTCTAGCTAATTTAAGAGGACAGGGAGCAGCTGCTTTAGCTTTTTGAGTAAGAGAGCAATGTGATCAAAACAAGTGATAGTTACTTCAACTTTAAAAATTAGAAGCAAAATAAAAATGAAGTAAGATTGTATTTAAAAGAGCAGTATCTGGCCAAAGAAAGTAGGATGATTTGTCATATGAGAGACTAAAAGTGAGAATGTTCTAGAAATCACTGAAAAGAGAAGGGCAATATTTCAATCTCTGTGTGAGGAAGGTTTGAAGACGGTGCTTTAGTGATGGGTTCTGGTGTCTCTTTCAGTTCACAAATCTAGGAATTGAGTAGCAATAATAGCAGGATATGGAGAAAGGAACGGCAACCCACTCCAGTGTTCTTACCTGAAGAACTCCATGGATGGAAAAGCCACGGGGTCACAAGAATTGGACATGGGTTTCCTCAGTGGTTCAGTGGTAAAGAATCCACCTACAACGCAGGACATATGGGTTCGATCCCCGGATTGAGAAGTTCCCCCTGGAGAAGGAAATGGCAACCCCCTCCAGCATCCTTGCCTAGAGAATTCTATGGACAGAGGAGCCTGGTGGGCTACAGTTCATGGAGATGCAAGGGTCAGACATGACTTAGCAACTAAACAACAACAGCAGGATACTGTACTGAAAGTGTTATCAATAAGAAAATGCCAGATGAAAAGGTCCTGCTTGTCGCAGTGTCGACTTAAAAAATATTCACAACCTGAGAGTTATGTTTTATTTGGTGGGAATTTTTAGGACTTCAAGCTGGGAGACAGCATCTCCAGTAACCCTGAGAGAACTGCTCTGAGGAGGTGAGGGGAGGAGCCAGGTTATGTAGAAGTTTCACAACAAAGAGCAGATAGGGACTTCACAGGTGGTCCAGTGGCTAAGATTCCGTGCTCCCAAACTGAGCAGGCAGCTCAGGTTCCATCCCTGGTAAGGGAACTATGATCCTGCATGCTGCAACTAAGAGTTCTCACCGGACATATAAATAAATGAAAATAAATATTAAAAACACCAAAGGGCAGGTAGTCTGAACATCAAAAGATTATCATTAATTAAAGAAAACTAGATAACCCAAGTTAGAAATTCAGTAATTTTCTATCTATGGGAAGATGCAAGTCTGGGCTCACTGAAATCATTCCTTTGATATGCACCTCAGCTGTCTGGGGCCAGTATCCTGTGTTTTTACATCCTGGGTTTCCTCAGGGTTCACTGTAGGGAATGGCTACAGTCAAGATGGCAGGAATTCTTTTCTTTCCTGAGTTTCCTTAGGGCTCACCAGCTCAAACTAGAGGGCTGCAGTCACTCATGGCTGTGACATTCATGTTTACTGTTAGGGCAGAAAATATGCCATTTCTCACAAGCATTCTCCTTTTGAATGCAGAGGAATTCTATCAGCTGATTACATGTTTTAAACCCAAATAGAGATTTCTAGCCTAACCCGCTCCCGATGAGACTTTAATTGTATATCCTGAGCCAGGTGTTCAGCTCCTAATACTTATCCCCAAATGTGGCATTTTAAAAGACTGCTCTGGCTGGTGAGGTCTGATTTGGCTTTCAGCCATCCTCACTTGGTTTTCCTGGCTGGTGATGAAGAGGAAACAGACAGAACAGGCTCCATCTCAAAAGCAGGACTCCATCCTGGGCCGGACTGTGGACTTTGAGCTATATGCCCAGTACCTATGGAAACGACATAGTAACTGGAAAACCAGGCCCCCTGGATGGAAGAGCCCCGGGGCTCGTACCTAGACTCTCTTTTGCCTAAAAGAACACCCTAATTATCTGTGTAACTGAATCGAATCATAAATTCTATTATGCTTACTGGGGTATGACCACAGGCCTATTGATAATTGTCCACTGTTAACTACCTAGGTTTAAGGCATATGAATCATGGGTTAACTTTGATTATATCTTTCATTTCCTTTGTTCAGACTAGTTTCAGGGAATTTGGGGAGGTGGGTTCGGGCATGTACACTTATTTAGGGTATATAAGGTTTTCAGAAAAACTGGTCAGGGTCCTTGGCTAAGAGGAGACTCTGCCTTGGGCCCGCTGGTGTAATAAACTGCACTCCACTATCTGCACTGTCCTTCTGAGTGACTTTGTTTCCCAGAATGCGTGGCTACAACATTTGATGCATGGGCCGGGAAACTCCTCACTTTGAGGAGACAAGTCTCATTTGGGACTACTCCGAGGCCTTGTGGCTCAAATCTTCTAGAGGGGGGAAGGCGCCTCGCCCTTCTGGAAGGATTCTGCTTCTCAATGCCCGGGCCTTTCATGTTAGCAGGTAGTGGACAGCAGCATGGGAGCTGAATGCTCAGGTGAGGAGGAACCCATCTGGTAGGGTGGAAGGGAGGCCTGATCACCGCCCCCCCGCCCCGGGAGGGATTAGAAGGGGCACAGACCCACAGGAGCCTGGAATAGGCAGGTGGCAATGATTGCTTGGTACACAGGTTGACGAGTGTGTTAGGGCTTAGGAAGGAAATTTGTGAAGATCATTTACAAGGTGGTGTCCATGCCATCTTGGGAAAAATTATTACCAAGCAATTGCCAGGGGATTTTTAGGACAAGAAATTTGTTTTTTTGTGTGCTCGTATTCTGCCCTCCCCAAGGAGGTGCCCCATCTGCTATGAAATTCTTAACTCCCTCGGAATTGTCAGGCTAGAAGGAGGGGGATACATAAGTGAGTATGAATTGGCTTCTTCAGAGACGGCCTGGGAAGTGGGAGATTTAACCCATCTGTATTTTCATCTGCACCTGATCAAGCCCACCAAGGTAGAATGGACTTTAAAAGTTCAGGGAGAAACAGTCTTGGATCACGTGGTGTCCCAGTTTGGCTGTGCTGCCCGGCAGGTGAAGACACGCCCATCCCCCTTCTCTCTCTGGGATCTGGCAGGTAAGGCTCTTCTCACCCCAATTAGGAAGGAGGCAGAATGGCAACTTAAGTGTCATTGAGTGGAAATATCAGAAGTACATAGGGTACTGAGAACTTCGTAGATAGAACGAAAAGTAAAAGTAAAAGAAGGTCCGTGAAGGTAAGCAAGATAGGGGGAAGTGAATCTAAGGCGACTGTATTGGAGTGCATGATTAAAATTTTAAAGAAGGTATTTGGAGGAGACTATGGGGTGAATATGAAGCCTAACTGCCTCCACATGCTCTGTGAGGTCGAATGGCCCGCTGTGGGAGTAGGATGGCTACCAGAGAACACTATGAACTTAAAAATAGTGGAAGCAGTCTATGCAGTAGTCACAGAAGAGCCAGGACACCTGGATCAATATCCATATATTGACACATGGCTAGGGTTAGCTCAGGACCCTCCTACTTGAACAAGGTTCTGTATATAGAAGGGAAAGGGAAAAATATTAATGGCACAAAAATTGACTGATGATAAAAAAGGAAATTCTACAGGATTTGGACAGGGATGACCTGACCCCTCCCCCATACTGGATAATTACATGCCTGCCTCCCATGCTCCACCAGGATCGGAGGCCGCCTTACTGCCCAATCCAGGGCCAGATAAAGTTCCTGCAGCAGCCACTACTCTTCCACCAGCTCTCCTGGAGTTTGTAGAGCCACCGTTTTGGCAGGCTCCAATCCCAGCAATGGAGACCTCTGGTCAACGACCCCAGGATTCCACCTCAGCTGGACCTCCTAGATTGCATTCCCCTCTTCCGGTGAGTACTGATGGGAAGGGAGAAGAAAACACAGCAGTTAGACATAGGCTGTGCTCCGCCAAGTAACAGGGGGAAAGAACCTCACTACAGATGCCTCTCAGAGAGCTACAACAGCCTCCAGTTCAGGACGCATAGCGCACTAACATGCGCCCCCTGTAGCCCATTATTACCAACCATTTGCCTCTATGGATATAGTAAACTGGCAGAGACAGGATCCACCATACTCAGGGGAGCCACAAGCCATGATTAGGCGAATGGAGACTATTTTTTGAACCCACCCCCCTACACAGGATGACATAATCCAACTACTAGTCTCCCTTTTCAGCACTGAGGAAAGACACAGGATCCTGAAGCCAGAATATGGTTAAGAGAAATGCACCTGAGGGGACTGCAAACCTGCAGCAGTGGGCAGAACTAGCAACCCCTGATGAGAGGCCCAACTGGGACTGTGTCACAGAGGAAGGGAGGTGCCACCTGGGGAGATATCTGGTGACTATCTTACAAGGTCTCAAGAGGGGGGCCTGAAAAGCTATGAGTACTGCAAAACCCTCCAAAGTGATTCAAAGGGAAAGCGAATCACCCTCTGAGTTCTGCAAAAGACTGTGCGAGACCTATAAACTTTATACGCCAATAGACCCAGCCAGAGGCTGCTGGGTCTCAGATGGTAATAAATGCAGCCTTTGTGTCTCTAACCTACCCTGAAAATGTCAGGTGGGGAGGACATCAAGTGATTCATGAATTTTTATACATCCCTGAATGCCCAGTACCTTTGTTAGGAAGAGACTTGCTGTCTATATTGGGGGCACAAGTGACCCTTCCCCTAATGAAAGACCCACTGTTCGAGTGGGGCTAATCACCTATTTACTCTTCCTCTCAGTAACCCCTCAAGATGAAAGGAGGTTGCACGATCTCCCGGAAAGGAAACTGGACAGGCTAAACAGTTGAGAGAGAGAGAGTTAACTCAACAATTCCCTGAGGTCTGGGTGGAAGACAACCACCCCCAGGCTTGCAAAACAAGTCCCACTGGTAATAGAACTCAAACCCGGTACAATTATGTCAGCACCCACCTTGAGCCTGCCAGACCTTGCTCAGCCATTTACTCTAACATGACTGAAAAGGACAAGGTGGCTATGGGAGTGTTCTCCCAGACTTTGGGGACAAGGGACGGACCAGTGACTTATCTCTAGTCAGCTGGACAATGTTGCCACTGGTGGCCAGGATGCTTACGAGCAGTTGCTGTGGTTGCCTTACTGGTCCGGGAGGCAACCAAGCTGACTTTGGGCCAAGATTTGTTTGTAAAAGTCCCACATGAGGTCAACATTCTCCTGCGAGGGGACCCCCATGAATGGCTGTCAACATCCCAGATTACTCAATACCAGCGACTGTTATGTGAGAACCCCCATGTTATTACTGAGCCTTGTCAGGCCCTGAATCTGGCCACTCCTCTTCCTGCAGACCTGACTTGAGAGACCAGCCAATCCCAAACCCAGATTTGGGCCTGTACACCGATGGCACCAGCCTGGTGAAACAAGGACAGTGATTGTCAGAATATGCAGTAGTCATGGAAGAAACCATTGTTGAGGCTAGCTCTCTGCCATCACACTGGTCCGCTCAACAGGCCGAACTATATGCTCGAATCCAGGCCCTCCAGCTGTCAAAAGGTAAGAAGACAAACATTTACACAGACTGCAGGTATGCTTTTGCCTTTGACAGCTAGTGAAAAAGATATTAAAAATAAGGAAGAAATTAAGACCCTATTAGATACTACCTGGAAACCAGAAAGGGTTACAGTCATACACTGCTGAGGACGTCAAAAAGAGGATACCCCCTGGGCTCAGGGAATAGACTGGCAGATAAGACTGCTAAACAAGCAGCCGAGGGCTTGGGGTGACAAGTGAAGCCCCTATTAAAGCCCTCATATTGGCAGAGCTACCTGAGCTAACTCTAGACTCTCCAAAATATACTAAAGCCCAAAACCAACTAGCCAAAGCAGAAGGGGCCATCAAGACTGAAAAGGGAAGGTAGGAATTGCCAAGTGGCAAATTATTGGTACTAGAGGAGCTGGCACCGACTCTGGTAAGCCAAACACACCAAGCGACCCATCTAGGCCATGATAAACTGGAAGAGCTATTTGGAAAATATTTCTTGGTTCCCCGCCTCTCTTCCCTATGCGGGACAAAATCTCAGAACTGCACTGCCTGCTCACAGGTCCATACTGCCTCTCGGCACAGACAGAAACCCCCAGGGATTCAGGTAAAAGGCTCACTGCCCTTTGAACACCCAGAAGTAGACTTCACTGAAATGAAACCTCACTAACACTACCATTACTTGCTGGTCATAGTATGTACGTTCTCGGGATGGGTAGAAGCTTTTCCTACCCAGATTGAAAGAGCATCAAAAGTAGCCTGGTGCCTGCCTAGGGACATAGTTCCCAGATTTAGATTTCCTACCAGCATTGGATTGGACAATGGCCCGGCTTTCATAGCTGATTTAGTATAACAAGTAAGCAAAACTGTAAACATCAAGGGGAAATTGCATACAGCATATAGGCCCCAGAGTTCTGGGATGGTGGAAGGAATCAACCGGACACTTAAAGAGACACTCTCCAAGTGGATCTTAGAGACTGACTGCTCCTGGGTGGACTTGTTTCCGACGGCTCTGCTCAGACTCAGGATGACCCCACAGTCCCATGGCCCTTCTCCGTACAAAATTGTGTATGGGAGGCCCCCTCCCATAATGAAACAGGTATCAACAAATTTGCCTCAAGTAAGGGGAGATGAGATTTCACAGCAGATGGAACAACTGGGTAAGGTAAATCAAGTAACTAAGTTTGTACAAAAAAGGGTGCCATTCCCCCTTGGGGAACAGATTCACAAATTTGTGCCCAGGGATCAGGTGTGGTCAAGGACTGGAAACACGACTCCTTGGCCCCACATTGGAAGGGTCCATATACTGTTGTTCTAACCAGCCCTTCTGCAGTTAAAGTTGCAGGTGTCACTCCCTGGATCCACCACATGAGACTGAAGAGAGCATACCACACAGACCCAAAGGACGCCGAGCGGACTAGACAATAGGACCCCACTGATCCCAATGAAACCAAGATCATCTTAAAGAAGAAACAGAGATGAAGCTCTACAATCAACTGCTGCTACAAGGACTTGCTGGTATCATCTTGAGACTAACCATAGTTTCAGTACAAAGAGGGACCTGTGCCATAATTAAAGTTGAATGTTGTGTATATATTCCTGATTTATCTGGATATATATCAGCCACCCTAGATGACATTAAAAGTCAGGTAAAAGTTATGTCTGATGATAATCTTCCTTTTTGGACTTTGGTCCTATCTTTGGTGAAGGGTGATTGGTGGAAAACTATATTTACCATTTTTATAGTTGTCTTGATAGTTGTGTTTTGTGGACCCTTTATTTCACAATGTATTATAAACTTTGTAACCCAAAGGTTGATGTCGTTCTCCCAAATTGGAGGTTGGAGAGTCAGGGTGCAATATATCCCTATGAATGATGCTCATACTATGAGTTAAGAGCATCAGGAGGCAGAGATGAAGGAGGAAACAGACAGAACAGGCTCCATCTCAAAAGCAGGACTCCATCCTGGGCCAGACTGTGGACTTTGAGCTATATGCCCAGTACCTATGGAAATGACATACCAAGTGGAAAACCAGGCCCCCTGGATGGAAGAGCCCCGGGGTTCGTACCTAGACTCTCTTTTGCCTAAAAGAACACCCTAATTATCTGTGTAACTGAATCGAATCATAAATTCTATTATGCCTATTGGAGTATGACCACAGGCCTATTGATAATTGTCCACTGTTAACTACCTAGGCTTAAGGCATATGAATCGCAGGTTAACTTTGATTGTATCTTTCTTTTCCTTTGTTCAGACTAGTTTCAGGGAATCTGGGGAGGTGGGTTTGGGCACATACACTTAGGGTATATAAGGTTTTCAGAAAAACTGGTAAGGGTCCTTAGCTAAGAGGAGACTCTACCTTGGGCCCGCTGGTGTAATAAACTGCACTCCACTATCTGCATTGTCCTTCAGAGTGAGTTTGTTTCCCAGAATGCGTGGCTACAACAGTGAAACCACACACTTTACCAGTTTTCACCAGGCATCAGGTTCACAGAGCCTTTCTTAGTGGCCAAAGCGCTTGTTCTCTATCTTCAGCCTTGCTTGCAAAAGGAGGTACACTGAACCTCAAAAATCTCAGATGTAAATGAGGTTTCAAGAGTTCACTGCAAACAGAATAAAATGGAAATGCAAAGCAAGACTACAAAAAGATACCTGTCAGAATGGCTATTCTCCAAAAGACAATAAACACCAAGTGTTGGCAAGGATGTGGAGAAAAGGGCATCTTTATGTGCTATTGATGAGAAAATAAATTGGTGCAGCCACTATGGAAAATAGCATGGAGGTTCTTCAAAAAACTAAAAATACAACTATCATGTGTGCTCAGTTGCTAAGTTGTGTCCAACTCTTTCAAGACCCCATGGACTGTAGCCCACCAGGCTCCTCTGTCCATGGGATTCTCCAGGCAAAAATACTGGAGTGGGTTGCCATTCCCTTCTCCAGGGGATCTTCCCAACCCAGGGCTTGAACCCCGCATCTTGTTTGCGGATGATTCTTTACTGTCTGAGCCACCAGGAAAGCCCATCCCTAAATTTATTGCAATGAAAATTAAATTATATAAATTTACATTTAGAGAAAGGCCTCCCTGCTGGCTTAGAATGGATAAAGATGTGGTATATACATATAATGGAACATTATCCAGCCAGAGAAAAAGAATGGAATGCTGCCATTTGTGACAACATGGGTGGACCCTGAGGGCATTTTACTAAGTGAGGTAAGTCAAGCAGAGAAAGACAAATACCATATAATCGCACATATATGTGGCATCTAAAAATGAAACAAAATCTAAGCTGATAGATACATAGAACAGATTTGTGGTGGCCCGAGGGGAAGGGGAGTGAGGAGTAGACGCAATGGGTGAAGGTGATCAAAATGTATAAACTTTCAGCTTTAAATTAGTCATGGGATGAAATGTATAGCATGGTATGTGTGTGTGTTACTCACCCAGTCTTTGTGGCCCCATGGACTGCAGCCTGCCAGGCTCCTCTGTCCATGGGATTCTCCAGGCAAGAATACTGGAGTGGGTAGCCATGCCCTCCTCTAGGGGATCTTCCCGACTCAGGGATCGAACCCAGGTCTCCTGCATTGCAGGCAGATTCTTTACCATCTGAGTCACCAGGTAATGACTATCAATCATTAATAATACTGTATTGAGAGTAGATCTTAAAAATCCTCATCACAAGAAAAAAAATTTTTGGAACTATGTACAGTGATGCATGATAACTAGACTTACTGTGGCCACCACTGTGAAGTGTGTACAAATATCAAATCACTACACTGTACGGTACACCCAAAACTAATGTTATAATGTCAGTTCAGTTCAGTTGCTCAATCGTGTCCAACTCTTTGCAACCCCATGAATCACAGCACGCCAGGCCTCCATTACACATCAATAAAAGAAAAAACAAAGAATAGAGTAAGAAATCCTATCTTACAGACAAACAAACACAATCCAACATAGACAACTTTGCTATGAACTTTCCATATACTTCATGTGGATTTTTATAGACACCGCATCTTGGTAGGCTACAAAAATCAGAGAGCCAGAAAAGCTGCATCAAATTCAAAGATGGAAGAACTCCAGAGACCTTCTAGGAGTGGGACTGGGAATGATTTCTCTCTCACTCTCTCTCTCGCTCTGACAGTTTCCCTATTAAATTTCAGATGGTTATACAATAGGTGGAGAAGTGCTGATGGGGCCTTCTCAATACCCATCTCCCTCTTTCAGAGATTTCTGATTCCACGCCTCTTACCAGAGATACACTGTCCACTTGCTAAGAGACTGCCTCTGAAATGATCTTCAAAATCTGTCACTCAGTACTTAGGGTGAACATGGCTGACAATGACTTGCCTTGGGACCCACAGGCCTAGAGAGTCTCCCCTCCCCAGACTTCCAAAACCTCTGGCTTGGACTGAAATCTGCTCCTTTGGAATCATCAGCCCCAGCAGAGCACATTTCCTGAAAGATCCCATTGGGATGTGCCAAGTTGGGGGCAGCCTGAAGGCTGGCGCTGGAGGGAGGAGCCCGGCCAACCAGGGCCAGTTCCCAAAAGTAGTGAGTGCCCAAGCTGGAAACCCATGACTCTGTGGGTGGCTGGGCTCTGGCAGCAAGCTATGCAGGAGAAAGAAGGAGAGTGGAGGGCAGGGTGAGACAGGGGAGGAAGGTCAGGTGGAAAAAGAGGCCCCTTGGCTAACTAAGAAAGGCTCCACCAGTTGCACAGGCGGCTTAGAGATGCCTCCGAATTCAGCAGGAAAAGCCACCTCTAATTTCTCAACTTCTCCCCTGCTCCCTGTCCAGTGCGGGCTTCTCCCCCCCCTCTGCTGCTGCTGCTGCTAAGTGGCTACAGTCGTGTCCGACTCTGTGCGACCCCATAGTCAGCAGCCCACCAGGCTCCCCAATTCCTGGGATTCTCCAAGCAAGAACACTGGAGTGGGTTGCCATTTCCTTCTCCAATGCGGGAAAGTGAAAAGTCAAAGTGAAGTTGCTCAGTCGTGTCCGACTCTTAGTGACCCCATGGACTGCAGCCTACCAGGCTCCTCCGTCCATGGGATTTTCCAGGCAAGAGTACTGGAGTGGGGTGCCATTGCCTTCTCCATCCCTTCCTTCTAGTTTCACATTAACCTGATTCCCGCTTTGGGGGGTGGGGGTAGGGGAATGAATCCACCTGGAGGTCAGGGAAATGGCACTCGCCAGGCACAGAGGATAAAGTCTCCTTTCCACTTTGCCCTGAATCAGTTCCTACCCAACAGCTGAAAAACTTATAAGAGTCAGCTGGAAACAAAAGTTCCTGATTACCACTTCACACGTTGGATTCACTCACTCATTAATGGATGCACAGGGAATGTCCCCAGCATGCTATCTGGGAACCCTCCCCCTCCAAGCTTCACCCACAACTCTGTAGGTTCGCTTTTCAGACCCAAATTTAAACTGCCCACAGTACTGAAAGTAAAGCCAGATATCAGCTGACCCCATAGCCCACATCACCCACGTTCCCATTAACACTAAATTAAAATGCGCCCATGGATTTCTTCTCTCCAGGGCAACACGGGTGCATCCCTGTTTCCCAGCTCCCCTGAAGCTCTTTGCTAACTTAAGCCTCTCTGATGAGGGACTCAGCAGTAGTTCTGAAAAGGGCATTTCCAAAGAAGGTTTTGTCAACACCAGGAGAGCCCCAATAAACACCTGGGTCCCCTTAGATGCTACAGACCACGCCTTCCAGAAACCAAAAGCCCCACCCTCTGTCTAGCAGAGCCCGCGTGCTAACCAAGCGCTTGCCACATGTCACCACTCTCAGCTGGCACTTCTCTCCCAGCGGTGCAGACTTTCTCGGAATCCCCAGCAGGGGGGGTTGGGGGATGCGGGAGAGGCCCCGCCTGCGCCGGCAGCGAGAGTCCTTCTACGGCGACTAGTGCCCTGCAGCCCCAGGGGGTGACCTGGCACCTCGAGTGGGAGGGGGTAGGTACTCCTTCCAGGACAAGCTGTCAGTCCCCTGGGTCCCAGCCGCGAGCAACCGCAGGAGAGGCAGCTCCTGGGGGTGAGAAAGTAGCCCGCGGCCAAACGTCTCTTGGTCGCCTCTANGGTTCCCATCCATGGTCTCATGGAATAGCTTACCTGCCATCATGGTACTGCACAGAGCACTGCTTCCAATCAAGGAACGCACTTCCTGGCCAATGAAATGTGGCAATGGATTCGGAGTCATGGAATTTCCCCATCTTACCATGTTCCCTATCATCCAGAAGCAGCTTGATTGGTGCGGCCTTTTGAAGATGTACTTGATGCACAGCTAAGTGATAACACCTTGCAGGGCTGGGCAAGGTCATCCTGGATGCTGTATATGCTTTGAGTTGCCATCAAATATATGATGTTGTTTCTCCTGTAGCCAGTATTCACAGATCCCTGAGTACAGCAGGGGAAATGGGAGCGGCACTGTTTGCTATTACCTCCAGTGAAAATCCTTAAGGGTCCCTCCTAATACTCCCAGGTCTGATGATTATTGCCAACAGAAAACCATGTGTGTGTGCTGTCGCTCAGTCGTGCCTAATTGTTTGCGACTATAGCCCGCCAGGCTCCTCTGTCCATGGGATTTCCCAAGCAAGAATACTCGAGTGGATTGCCATTCCCTTCTCCAGGGGATCTCCCCACCCAGGCACTGGACCTTTGTCTCTTATGTCTCTTGCATTGGCAGGCAGGCTCTTTATCACTAGTGCCACCTGGGAAGCCATTTGAACCCTTAAATGAAGGGTGCAAAGATGGGTGGACAACAAGCCAATTCAGGCAGGGATGCTAATATACCAGAACTTTCAAGACTGAAAGTTTATCACACCTCACCAAACAAAGAACCATGACGAGCTGCAGAGGTGCTGGTTGACAGCAAAATGAATACAAATAGTATACAATGGGAAGGCAGTTATAAATATGGGTGTCCCAACTGGCTTAATGGTAAAGGATCTGCCTGCCAATGCAGGTGATGCAGGAAACTTGGGTTTCCTTTCTGGGTCAGGAAGATCCCCTGGAGGAGGAAATGGCAACCCACTCCAGTATTCTTGCCTGAACAATCCCATGGACAGAGGAGCCTGGCAGGCTACAGTCCATGGGGTCACAAAGAGTCGGACATGACTGAGTGAGTAAACCACAACAAATTTATAAATATCCATTATGACCATGTGGCTGCTGCAGACACAGAGACTGTAATAGTTATAAATAGTTCTTCCTTATTTTAATACAGATATATTTGTATATATATATTAACTAGATATTTTTGTTTTCTTTCTTATTTCATCTCATCATCTAACATGATATATTAATACTTTGTATCTCAAAGATATCAAAGGAAATGTGTGAATCATCTTGGAAAACAATGAACATCACCCACGGACAAAATAAGGAACTCTGTATTCTCTTCTGGGGAAAGGGTTAGCATTTTTTGGTCATATGTGGAAGAGTTGTATAATACTAGGCAGAAGTAGGACTTTAGCCTTGTGCTGATTCAGATATTAAGTATACTTTAAGGAGATGTGTATGGATGCCAAGTTGACTAGGGGTGAATTTTAATGGCTTCGTGATGTGTCAGCTTGGCTAGGCTGAGTTACATTTCCCAGAATTCACTCTCTTGTTTCCAGTTAGGGGAGATTCTCAGGAGATTTGGAGGCTGGAAGAAAAGCAGTGGCCATTTTGTTGCTCACACATGTTGCCGATTTGCTGACTTACCTCGCTAGTGTGAAGCACCAATCCTTCAGCTTCTTCGACTCCTAGGCCAGATGTAGATGTGTTTAACTCTGTGATGAAGAGCCCTACTTCTGCTGGAGATCCTTATCACCAAGGTCAAAGGCCACATGGATTTACATGAGTCTGGTTCTTCCTCATGGGGCTCCAACTTGTGTTTTTTGGTTCCAACCTACCCTCAATCTCCCCGCTCCACTTAACATCCATCTTCCCTCCTGGACATTCCATGAATGTCAAGCTGCAGCTTTAGACTCAGAGATAACAGCCATAGAGAGACTGCTTAGTAAGCAGCCAAAGCTGCATAAGAACAGTTCCCTGTAATGAATCCCTACTGAACTTTCACAATATACATCTGCTTCTCTGGATGAACATGGGCTGATACTGGTGAGGAGCGAGGGTGAGGAGATAGTAAGTTTAGTTTTGAACATGTGAAGATTGCCGTGTGGGTGGACCAACAAGGTGGGGACCTCTAGTGCAAAGATCATTTGAAATTTAGTAGGAGAGAGGAGGAGAGGGGTAGAGATTTGAAATGCTTACATGGAGGTGAAAGCTGAAGTCACTCAAGTGGATGAGCTCCTTGAGGACATTGGAGAAAAAGGAAGAAAAGGAAAAGAGGCTTGGAGAATACAAGTTAAACAGGGGAGCACGAAGGAAGCCATAGCAAACACCAGCTTCTGGATCTTGACAAGGGGCATCTGAGTCCCAAGGGAGAAGAGGCACCTTTTTTTGCCAGATAAGACTTGTAGAAATTATGGACAAGGGAACATGACCCAGTTGTAAAGGCTGATGAAAAATAGAACAAAGTGAAGAAACATCAGTTAGATCCTGTGGTTAAATATCTCACCCATAAGGATTGAACCCCTAACTTCTAAGCCCTCACCTGGGGTGGCAATGTGGTTTGTGGCAATCTAAGAGAGGAGTAGAGGAGGGGGCAGAGCTCTTGGGAGACAGGAGTAACTTAATGTGGTAAAAATGAGACAATTGGTTGGTATACTAGAGGCCATACATTTGAAGACGAGTGTAACTCGTGTGAGACTGGGATGTTTTTGCCAAAAGACTATCCTCAGACACATGCCTGAATCCAACTGTGATGATATTGATTGCCCAAAGAAGACCAACCCTGGTCCTCAGTCCAGTGGGATCTGCTTGCGGCCCTGTGGAGATAGTTCTACCCTTTCACCCTTTATTCTGAACATGATTCTTGGGCTGCCTTCTTTAAAATTTGTGCAGCTGACCCTCTGCAGAAGGTTGCATCCATCGAACTGTCTCCCCTCTCTCCCCCTAGTCCTTGCAATTCTGTTGATGTTGGCACATCCCTGGGGCCTCTGCCTTTTCAGATGCTGATTCATCCAGAAAACATCTGCTGGAGGTAACAGCTTTGTCACATGTTTCAAGTCATAGAAGGACGTGTTGGAGGAGAGGGAAAGCTTTCATTTACTTACTTGTAATCAACCCAAAGGTCAGCATCACAGAAAGGACTTGGACACGAAAATGAGTCCTGGAGGCTAAAGAAGGGCTTCCAGCTGCAAGGAGAACAGCTAACGTGCATCCCCTGTATGTGTGGGCACAGTGCAGGCTGCCTCTCCCTGTGGCTGTCCCCACAGCCTTTCTCCTGTTCCTCAAGACCTCTCTTGGATCCCAAGAGTTTCTGGCTCAATTATGAGGGCTTCAGGGAGGCCAGAGCACATGCAGAAACCCTGCTGTTTGGCTAGAGGGCTGAGGGCTCCAGCCAAGTACAAAAACAAGCCAAGTTTAGAAACAATGAGTTAATAGTCCTTCCTGGGTTGCATCATACTATTAGTGATAACTAATCAAATGCCTCATTTAGTCAAATCCTATTGGACTTTTTGTCCTGTCTGCCTTTCAGGGATCAGCCTTTCTCTGACCCTGATCAACAGCCAAAGAAAAGTTGACTCGTGGAAAAGTTACAAGACTTGCACAAAGGCCCACAAGAGTTGAACACACCAAAGCTGAATAAGGATTCTGAGCTATCAGTGTTGGGAGTCTACAGTAATATTTTTCAAGTGGCTGTGTGAAGCTTCCCCACACTGCTCTGGTCCTTGTCTCCCTGTGCCAGAGTAGATTCCATTTCTGTTTGGCTGGAATATAGAAGTACCTTCCGCACTCGCCTCATGCTCACTTCTCTTTAAAAGGAGGATACACAGTGACATGTCTCTTGAGTATATGATCTGGTACAATGAAACCCAATGTTTGGTATATCTTGGGATGTTCTCAAATGAATGCTGTTGCATGACCGTAATATTACACAGTTTCCTCCAACTCTTTCTTTCCCTTTCAAAAAAAAGTTGCCTAAACTCTCTGCTTCCATAAGCCTACTCCAAACTGAGTCTGTGCACACTGGTCCTCTGAAATAACTCTTGCTGTTGTGACCTGCGTGTTGTTTACACCAATGGACATGTTTTAGTCCTTGTTTCCATACACTTCTCAGCATTCAGTACTAGTGACCACTTGTCACCCGACACAACTTAGTGACTGAACAACAACACTTCAAGTAATGTGGACAATCTGTAGATTCCAGGACACCACACTATCATACCTCCAACATCTCTGGATGCTTCTTAAGTGTTTTTGGCCACCCATTTATCTCAGGGCAACCATTAAATGTTGAATTCCATGGGAATCTCTATTCTCTCTCCTAGGTGATCTCATCTACTCTCAGAGCTTCAATTACCAGCTAAATATTAAGAATTCATAAATATGTATCTTTAGACTCTCCTGTGGGTGCCTGACCTTACTATATATTTAATAACTTCTCTCGATTATTCAAATGCACCATCAACTCCACACATACTAAATAGATTCACATCCTCTAACCTGTGAACTTTGGTGTCCTCCAGCATTCTCTGTGTCTGTGACGGCTATTCATCCTTGAATTCCTTTCTCTCCAGCCAACTCATCCCCCAGTCTGGTATTTTCCTCCTTATGATGCTTGAATCCAGCCATGTTGCTCTGTCTTCACTGCTACCCACTTGGCCCATGCTCTACACTATCACCTCTCAACTGGACCCCTATCAGTGACTTCCTAGGTGGTCCCTTGCATCCACTCCTGTATCTCCTGCAACCTCCATATCCTCTCCATTTGCTGCAGTCAGAGCAAACCATCACTCACTGGCTTAAAACCCTTTGCTGGATTACCGGTACATGTACTGATACATAAGAGAACGAGATTCTGAGCGTAACATACAAAGCTCTGTTTTGTCCAGACACTGTCTACTTATCCAGCCTCAGCTCTCACCACCCTTACATCAGTCTTACTACTGCTATCACTCTGACTTTCTTTCAGTCTGTGCTGTTCCTTTCTGCTTTAGGGCCTTTGCAAATACTTTCTTCTACTTACTTTTTCTACCGCTTATTCTAGGTAACATCTTATTTTCAGATTTTATCTTAAATACCACTTCAGGGAAGCTTTCCTAGACTCCCTAGTAGATAAATTTCAGTCCTGTGTGCTCCATATTTTCCAAGATGGCTGCAAAGTATCTCGCATCCCTTAAGTTCTTCTTATAATGCGACATTGAATACTTCTCTCATCAAGGGAGCTCTGTGTTGTCTCCCCTGGAGTCAAGGTGGCTCTGTGATTACGCCAGAAGCAACGAGGTGTGCTTCCAAAGTTATGACACAAGAGGAGATGCAGCTTTTGCCTGGTTTTGATTTTTCTAGATACTTGCTCTTGGAAGTCAGCAACCATGCTGTGCAAGAATCCACATGGAGGGGTCATGTGTCTATGAACCACCTGAAAGCCCAGCTGAAATCCCAATCATGAGTGAGTATGAACTGCCAGACACGGGAGTGAGGGAAGCCTTCAAGATGACTCCAACCCAAGTCACTGTATGACCACAAATGTACGCGAGATCCTGGCTGAGAACTGCCCACTGAACCCAGTTAACCCTAGAACTGTGAGAAAAATGGTATCTCGTTGTTTTAAGGCACTGAATTTTGAGCCAATTCATTACTCTGCATAGATAACTAAAACGTGTGCTTCTTCAAAAAACCAGACAACTCAATCAAAGAATGGGCAGGAGATCCAAATAGACATTTTCTCCAAAGACATATACATGGCCCAAAAGCACATGAAAAGATGCTCAACATCACTATCAGAGAAATGTAAATCAAAAAACTACAGTGAGATATTACTTCATAGCAGTCATAATGGCTATCGTCAAAAAGCCTACAGATAAGAAATGCTGGAGAGGTAGAGAAAAAGGAACCTTCATACACTGTTGGTAGGAATGTAAGTTGGTACAACCACTATGGAGAATAGTATGGGAGGTTCCTTAAAAAAATAAAGATAGAACTACCGTATGATCCAGCAATCTCATTCCTAGGCATATACTCAGAAAAAAACATAATTCGGACACATAGATGCACCCCAATGTTCAATGTAGCACTCTTTACCTTAGCCAAGACATGGAAGCAACCTCAACGTCTATCAACAGAGGAATGGATAAAGAAGATATGGTACATATATACAATGGAATATGACTCAGTCATAAAAAAGAACAAAACAATACATTTGCTGCAACATGGATGGATCTAGAGACTGTCATACTGAGTGAAGTAAGTCAGACAAAGAAAGAAAAATATGTTATTGTACATATATGGAGTCTAACTTAGAAACCAAAATGATAAAAATGGAGTTATTTATAAAACAGAAGCAAACTTACAGATATTAAAAACAAACATGATTACCAAAGGGGGAATATGGAGGAGAGGGATAAATTGGGAGATTGTGATGAACATACACACACTACTATATGTAAGACAGACAACCAACAAGGATGCATTGTATAGCACAGAGAACTCTACTCAATATTCTGTGATAGCCTGTAAGAGAAAAGAATCTGAAAAAGAATATATGTATATGTAAAACCGAATCACTTTAGTGTACACCTGAAACTATCACAACATTGTAAANACAGACAACCAACAAGGATGCATTGTATAGCACAGAGAACTCTACTCAATATTCTGTGATAGCCTGTAAGAGAAAAGAATCTGAAAAAGAATATATGTATATGTAAAACCGAATCACTTTAGTGTACACCTGAAACTATCACAACATTGTAAATCAACTATACTCCAAGAAAATTTTTTAAAATAACAAAAAATTTAAAAATAAGTGATTCATAGCATATACATAGCATATGTATACTTATTTGTGTAAAGTATTTTAAATCATCATAGTATTTATGTATTTGTATAAATCCCACTACCAATATCTGTATTCCCTGACAGACTATGATTTCTTTTACACAAGTAGGGACAGTGTCTCATTTCATCATTGTATTTATAGCACGAACAAATAGCATCTACTAGGTGCTAAAATAAACTTTTAAAGTAAATAATAAATGAATGAGTTTCTATTGTTTGTACAAGGTTTAATAACTTTCAAACAACAGCTTAAATGAACTATTCAATATATCTAATGGTGTAATCTCTTATGCTTATTTGAGGTGACATTTCTCACTATAAAACTAATTAGTCAAAGTATGATGAATGATGATTCAACATCCATTCATCAAATATTTGACTATGTGCAAAGGCAATTTGGAAACACCAAGAATTATACCACAGGGGTTCTGTACTGTAGTTGTTCATACATGAAATGCTTCAAGAATTTACCAGAGACTATTGTCATTAAAGGATTCCACACTCTTTATGTTTATTTTTGTGAGAAATTACTGAGGCATTTATTTGAATCTGAAAAGTTCTGATGCTTTCCTGGTACGTAATGAGACTTGANAGAATAAACCATTGCATTTTTAGCTACTATATTCAGGTCTCTATAATTAATACTAGTTTCTGAATGCAATTATTGATACAGTTAGGAAAACTTGGGTTATTTATCTCCTGGTTCAGGTCTTTGCCAGGATGGTACCCTCTGTGGATCCTCCTTCAGCTCCTAATCTAGCTTTCCCACCTCAGGTTGGTGACAACTGACTAAATTCCAATGGTCACTGAATCTCCTCCTATATGATAGCCTCATTCCTTTCTACAGGAGGAATTTAACCCCTGGGTTCCTTCAAGCATCGAGCAGTATCTTTGATTTCAGCTAGTAGATCTGAATACAGACCAGTTGTTAGTTCCAGAGCAGTCTCAGTTTTATGAGTGAGGATGGTCTGAGTCACCCAATTCTAATTTACACACCTCCTCAGTGAAAATTGTGAAGTGGATGGCCCATTTAACTATGCCACCATGGTATCAGTTTAGGTCCTCCAGAAAGCAACTGCCAATGTGAATTAAATGTAGAAGAGATTTATTGGGGGTACCACCTGTAAAGAATAAAGGGAAGAGGATGAAAACCCACAGATTTGCCAGACAGAAGTGATGAATTTGGTTTGTAACAGAGGGGGAAATCTTCCCAGCTTTGCTACTCCAAGGCTGAGGTCCTAGTCTGGGGCTGATTACAGCCATATATTTAATGGGGAGACCCTAAAACCAGTGAACTAAATCCACACCAACACATGGACTGCTAAACTAAAAATATGGGGGAGATCCAAAAGATCCTGGGGAAAAGTAAAAGCCAAGGGAAATACAAGAACTGGCTGCAAGTTGGAATGCATTCCTTAACCATGCACAGTTCAATCAGCAGAGGGAAGAAGTCTGACGAGCACAACTGTTTGAACACAACCTCTGCCAAATTAACTGGCTAACCAACTAAGCTATTTAGACACATGGGTAACCTTTAGGAAGTTGGGCTAAAATGTAAAACTAACTAAAAATCTGAATAGAGACATCAGCAGGTAGATGTTGAGTGAGGTGACATGGTGGGGGTTGGAAGTAGGTGAAGACAGACTATATGGTTTAAGTTCAGAGAAGTAACTAAGCATCAAACAAAAAAACAACTATACAAAAAAAAACTTTCAGAAAAATAAAACAATTGAGTTATTAGAAATATTCTATAAAATATTATAAAAATGTCCACTTTTAAACCAAAAATTATTGGACAAAGAAACTGAAAAATGTACCCCCAAATCAGGAAAAAGTAGTCAATAGAAATCAACTCTGAGTAGACCTAGATATTAGATTTAGCAGAGAATGTCTTTAGAGTAGGTATTATAAATTTGTTCAAGTAATTAAAGAAAACTATGTTTAATGAATTAAAAGAAAATATGTTAAAAATGAGTCAATAAACAGAGAATCTCAATAGAGAAATAAAAATCATAAAAAAGGACCAAATGAAAATTCTAGAGTTGAAAAGTATAATAACTAAAAAAAAAAATTGAATGAAGGTATTTAAATATCAGAAGGTGTTAAAAAAAATTTAACAAAGGAGTTTAAAACTCTTGTTTTAAGTTCTATTTTTTTAAAGGCAGTTAGGATAAATTACTAGTCTTTTCCTACTAAAACAATTTCTAAAAGTCAGAAAATTATTTTCAAATATTGCTTATGTTTCTATTTTCTCTTTTTCTGGGAACTTTTGAGGTGGTTAATAACTAATTGTTGAAATATTAAAATAATTTTCCAACTACACTGAGGCTTACACAAATATAAGAAGAAATTTTCCTGCAGTAGTTTCTGAGAGGTCAGATTTTTGCCCCAAGACTTAAAGCATTTGGTGGGCTATTTTATCATTGATAAAACCATTTGTATTATTTTTAGAAACTTGGGCATGACAGGTAGTTGCTCAAAGGAAATGTACTGTGCTTGTACTACACAACCAAATTCCTTCAGCTTCTTCAGCTATGCTTAAATCCAAATGGTTCAG
The DNA here is from genome assembly GCA_006410875.1 of Neotragus pygmaeus. Taxonomy (NCBI): domain Eukaryota; kingdom Metazoa; phylum Chordata; class Mammalia; order Artiodactyla; family Bovidae; genus Neotragus; species Neotragus pygmaeus. Next base: position 1,041,485 of record SJYV01013899.1, read on the forward strand.
GGGGAGGGAGGTCCATGTTTCTTTGAGTTATGTGGTTTTCCATTTTTCTTTCAACCATGGCTATTTCAATCCCTTCAAGGCCTCTTTTTACTGCCTATAGTTTACAAAATGTCACATTTCTTCCAACTTCTCAATTTTCTCTTTTATGACCATTCCCCTTAGTATTAGATACCAATCCTGACGAAAGCTAGGCCTCTTTTTGAGAATTCAAAATCTATAGAATTGGGTATTTTAGGGAAAAAGCGACACATAGGCTTGCAAATCAAACACCCACTGCCTAACTGACACTGTCTTTATCAGTTTACATATACTTCTTATTCCTTTTTTTATTGTTTCTCCCACACACTGTCTGAACCCTGTGTCTTATACTTCAATTCTTGATGGAAGTAAATTTTGATGGCTTTCTAAATAAAAATCCTACCACTGTGAAGTCATAACCCTATGATAAGAGTTCTGACACTGACCTCATGCTGAAGACTCTGTAGTGTGGTCTTTTGGAGTACTTTCTCTTCTGACCCTTGAAAATACTTACTTTGATATATTTGTGGCTGGAGTAATCCCTTTATTAATGATTGTGAAAGATGGCCCAAATACCATGCAATTATGTTATTCTATTCAGCTTTGCAGGAAGGAGGCATAAAATCCCTTGTAAGCCATCTCTTCTTGGAAACAAAACTTGCTTTCAAATCAATGCAAATGCAGTCTGTTATAAACACAGGAAACAGACAAAATGTATTGATTATTTCATTTGTTTGATGTTTAGGCCCTTATACAAAAATAGGGGATAAACTCCTGTTTCAGTAGATCATAGATATTTTCTACTTTTCTTCCTCTTTCTACCTCTTCCCACATGTACAAATGCTGGTGCCATCACTACCACACAAGCCAAAGAATCACTTTTCTAGCATTTTTCTTAATGAAAAATGGGATACGGTTACATTCCATGTGTGCATTCTTCTTGGAGTACCTCTGTGATGCTCATTTCACTGACCACATCCTATTTACCATATGTGCTAAGACATACAGTACACATGTTGTGGATATAGATAACAATTTTATATACTGTAATAATGAATGTGTAATAAGTGAATTTTTCTCAAGTCCCTATGACGGCATGGGAAGTAGGAAGGGAGGAAACACATCTGTGTGGACCTTCACTGAATACACTGGAGAACAGAGGTGATAAACAAAACCTAGAGGACAAAACCATTCACTACGGTGCAAGGGACACAATCAGGGGTGATGTCAGCAGGTCCTTGTGATCAAAAGCAACAATAGGGTGAGAAATAGGGTGGGAGGCCTCCAAAGCCCAAATGAAACTCTTCTATGTATTTTCCAGTATTCTTAGTAACACACAACTATGCTTTGGAAACTTGGCTTTTTATGCTGTTGGCAACATCTTAATAATGAGTTTTAAATTATAAAAAGTATAAGGTATTCCATAGTCCTTCACTCTTATTTGTGAAAATACATGAATATGCCCTCCATTGGCACATAGATTAAGTATATTCCATTGCGTAGAGCCCTTGTTTTCCTAGGCTCATAATTAGCCAACATTTTTCAGTTTCCCTTATAGAAAGTTGGGCCCATGCCATTGAATGCCAGTGGAATCTGGGCATAAGTGATATATACAACTTCCAGGCCTGGAGGATGGCAAGACTCCAAGGGAATACTAAAGCCACCAAATGATAAGAGACAAGGTTCCTGAAATACTGTGTGGAGCGAGGTCATCTACACACCGTTGGTGTATTTTGACATGACCAAGAAATAAACACCCAGTGTTACCTCAGATTTGGACAGTATTTGTTAAAGAAGTTCAACTACCTAGACTAATACAACTAGGATCTTTTAGAGAAAACGATGTGGAAATTTCTTCTAATTATTATAGCAGTTTGCTTGTGAGAGATAACATTCTGAAGTTTTATAAAAATTTGTCAGTTCAAATAAATTATTCTCCACTTTCTATTAGATCATAATTACCTTGGAAACTATTTTAAAGAGATATAACCAGTCCTGGCCTTGACCTAGTGAATCAGAACCAGGTAAATCAAAGGCAGTCACATTTGAAAAACTTCCCTGTGTTTTACATATACCCTTGGCTAAGAACTACTACTCTAAGATAACCCAAATTTTACCTTTTATCTTAGTTAGATTTTCAAGTCTCCTTATTTAAGGTCCATCTAATTTACTTGACTGAATTAGGTTTTTTAAAAAGTCTATTTGATGTTATTGTAAAAAATCAATGTAATAAAATTGACCTTTTTTGGGTGTACAGTTTTTATAATGTATAGTTTTAGGCAATACCACCAAAATCAAGATATAGAACAGTTCCATCACTCCAAAAACACTACTTCCTACTATCACTCTGTGGTCACGCTCTTCTCCTACTACAACCCACTGCAACCCAAGGTCAGCAAAAGGAAGAAAATAATATAGATTACAGAGTAAACAAAACAGATAAAAAGCAATAGAAAAGATCAATAAACCCAAAAGCTGTTTTTTTCTGAACAGATAAAACCAACAAACCTCTAGGCAGGCTTACCAAAAAGCAAAGAAGGAGGATTCAAACAAACAAAATAATAACTGAAAGATGAGAAATAGAAACTAATACCACAGAAATAAAAAAAAATCATAAAAGAAAACTATGAACTTATGCCAATAAATTGGTCAATCTAGAAGAAATGAAAAAGTTTCTAGAAATATACAGCCTGCCAAAACTGAGTCAAGAAGAAACAGATAATTTGAACAGGCTGATCACTAGAAGTAAAATACAAACTATAACAACAACAACAAAAAAACCTCTCTGAAAACAAGAGTCCAGGAACAGATGGATACACTGTGAAATTCCACCAAACATACAAAGAAGAACTTATACTTGCTTCTTAAACTATTCCAAAAGATTGAAGAAGAAGGAAAAATTTCAAATTCATTCTATGAAGCCATCACCCTGATACCAAAACTAGACAAGGACACTACAAAAAAAGAAAATTACAGGCCAGTACCTTGATAAATACTGATGTAAAAATATTAAACAAAATATTAGCAAACCAAATCCAATAATACATAAAAAGTATCATACACCATGATCAAGCTGGATTCATTCCAGGGTCACAAGGACGGTTGAAGACATGCAAATTAATCAATGTGATATAACACAGAAACAAGAGAAAAGGACCACATAGATACAGAAAAAGCATTTGATAAAATTCAACAACCATTTGTGACAAAAACTTGCACCAAAGTGGTAGAGGGAACATAGTTGAATATAATAAAAGGCATTTACAACAAACCCACAGCCAACATAATACTCAACAGTGAAAAGCTGAAAGACTTCTTGCTAAATTCAGGAATAAGACAAGGATGCCCACTCTCACTACTACTATTCAACACAGTAATGGAAGTCCTAGCCACAGTAATCAGACAAGAAAAAAAAAGGTATCCATTATTGGAAGGGAAAAGGTAAAACTATTACTATTTGCAGATGACATGGTACTCTATATAGAGAATCATAAAGACTCAATATAAAAACTATTAGAACTAGGGAATTCCTTGGTGGTGCAGTGGTTAGGACTTGGTGCTTTCTCTGCAGTGGCTCAGGTTCAATCTCTGGTCAAGGAACTAAGATCTTGCAAGCTGTGTGGCATAGCCAAGAAAACCAAAAACACAAACAAAAAACAAACCTAAAAATCTATTAGAACTAGGAAATGAATTCAGCAAGGTAGCAGAATCCAAGATTAACATCCAAAAATCAGTTATATTTCCTTACACTAACAATTAATATCAGAAAAAGTAAGTAAAAATATCAAAAAATATGTAGGAATAAATTTAATCAAGGAGGTGGAAGACCTATATGTTGAAAACTATAAAATATTGATAAAGGAAACTAAAGATGATTAAGAGAAATGGAAAGATATCCCATTCTTTTGGATTGAAATAATTAATATTGTTAAAATGGCAACACTACCCAAAGCAATCTACAGATTTAATACAGATTCTATTTCATTGCTGTACCATAGAAATTAACCCTACACTGCAAATCAACTATACTTCAATTTTTAAAAAAGCACATCACATACTCTGCTGGAATTCCATCACCTCCACTAGCTATACTGGAAGCAGTGCTTCCTAAGGCCCACTTGACTTCACATTCCAGAATGTCTGGCTCTGAGTGAAAGACTATACCATCGTGGCTAGCCACATCATTAAGATCTTTTTAGTACAGTTCTTCTGTGTATTCTTTCCATCAAGGAGATCAATAAAGAGAGTGGAGGTGATGGAATTCCAGCAGAGCTATTTAAAATCAAAAGATGATGCTATTCTAATATGTGATGCACTCAATATGTCAGCAAATTTGGAAAACTCAGCAGTGGCTAGAAGACTGGAAAGTCAATCCTCATCCCAATTCCCAAGAAGTGCAGTACTAAAGAATGTTCAAACCACCGGACAATTGCACTCATCTCCCATGCTAGTAAGGTTATGCTCAAAATCCTCCAAGCGAGGCTTTAGCATTACATGAACTGAGAACTTCCAGATGATCAAGCTGGGTTTAGACATAGCAGAGGAATCAGAGATCAAATTGCCAATATTCACTGGATCATAGAGAAATCAAGGGATTCCAGAAAAACATCTACCTATGTTTCACTGACTATTCTAAAGCCTTTGACTGTGTGGATCATAACAAACTGTGGAAAACACTCAGAGATATGGGAATACCAGACCATCTTACCTGTCTTCTGAGAAACCTCTATGCAGGTCAAGAAGCAACAGTTAGAACCCTGAATGGAACAACTGACTGGTTCAGGATTGAGAAAGGAGAACAAGGCTATTTATAGTCATTCTGTTTATTTAACTTATACTCAGAGCACATCATGCAAAATGCCAGGCTGGATGAGTTACAAGCTGGAATCAAGATTGCCAAGAGAAATAACAACCTCAGATATGTGGATGAAAGTGAAAGTGAAGTCACTCAGTTGTGTCAACTCTTTGTGACCCCATAGACTGTAGCCTATCAGGCTCCTCTGTCCATGGGATTTTCCAGGCAAGAGTGCTAGAGTGGATTGCCATTGCCTTCTCCAGGGAATCTTCCCAACCCAGGGATCAAACCCAGGTCTCCTGCATTGCAGGCAGATGCTTTACCGTCTGAGCCACCACCACTCTAATGGCAGAAAGCAAAGAGGAACTAAAAAGCCTCTTGATGAAGGTGGAAGAGAGTGAAAAAGCCAGCTTAAAATTCAATATCAAAAAAAACTAAGATCATGGCATCTGGTCTCATCACTTCATGGCAAAAGAAGGGGAAAAGGTGGAAGTAGTGACAGATTTCACCCTTCTCAGGCTCTAAAATCACTGTGGATGGTGACTGTAGCCATGAAGTTAGAAGACGATTGCTTCTTGACAGGAAAACTATGATAAACCTAGACAACGTGTTAAAAAGCAAAGACATCACTTTGCCAACAAAGGTCCATATAGCCAAGGTTATGGTCATCCCAGTGGTCACGTACAGTTGTGAGAGCTGGACCAGAAAGAAGGCAGAGCACCAAAGAAGTGATGCCTTCAAACTGTGGTGCTGAAGAAGACTCCTCAAAGTCCCTTAGACAGCAGGAGATCAAACAAGTCAATCTTAAGGGAAATCAACACTGAATACTCATTGGAAGGACTGATGCTAAAGCTGAAGGTCAAGTATTTTGGTCATCTGATGCAAACAGCTGACTCACTGGAAAAGTCTGATGCTGGGAAAGATTGAGGGCACAAGGAGAAGAGGCAATCAGAGGATGAGATGGCTGGATGGCATCACCAATGCAATGGATAGGAACTTGGGCAAACTTCGGGAGATGGTGAGAGACAGGGAGGCCTGGCATGCTGCAATCCACGGGACTGCAAAGAGTTGGACATGACTGGGCAACTGAACAACAACAACAATGGGTGTGTGTGTGTGTGTGTGTGTGCATTACTCAGCCATAAAAAATAATGAAAGATACCACTGCAGCAACATGGATGAACCTAAAAGAATATCACACTAAAATGAAGTCAGACAGAGAAAGACAAATACTATATGGGGGGCTCAGAGGTAAAGAATCCACCTTCTGATCCCTGCCACTGCAGGAGACACAGGTTTGATCCCTGGGTCAGGAAGATCCCTTGGAGAAGGAAGTGGCAACCCACTCCAGTATTCTTGCCTGGAAAATCCCATGGACAGAGGAGCCTGGTGGGCTACAGTCCATGGGGTTACATAGTTGGACACAACTTAGCGACTAAACAACAATATATGGAATCTAAAAAATAATACAAATGAACCTATATACAAAAGAGAAACAGACTCATGGACCTTGAAGACAAACTTATGGTTATACCAAAGGGGAAAGAGAAGGAAGGAGGGATAAGTATGGGATTAAGAGATACAAATTACTGTACATAAAATAGATTAAGCAACAAGGATTTACTATACAACACAGAGAACTATAGTCAACATACCATTGCAACTTATATTGGAAAATAATCTTACACACACACACAGCTGAATCACTTTGATGCAGATCTGAAACTAACATACTACTGCAAATCAATATTCACTTCAAATACGAAAGCTTTAATTCAATTTAAAAAATTTTCCCAAGTTAGTTTACATTTTTATATAACTTTTGTTAATTCTTAATTACTATATACAGTAAGTTAAATAATTATACCAATTAAGGAGTTAATGTAAATCTGATGCCAAGTTGGAAATTATAAGCTACCTAAAAATATGAACTCAAACATTCTTATGTACAGAATTTTAATGATTTTAAGCAATTGATAGAAATTATAAAAGAAAACTTTTGTTATAATAAAAAAGCTCATAGGGAAAATTCTGTAAAATTTTAGAAGCACTGTGATAATATTTTGACAGATTCTAACAAATTACTTGTGAAGATTACTTCTGATAAACTTCAGAAGCTTTTCTAGAATATAAAACTTTTTTTCACCTTGGGATAGATATTTATCACTAAATCAGACAAGTTTTCTTAAAATAAAAATAGTACAATCATTTAAATTTAGATATAGCTCTCTAATCCACTGCTAACCTTACCTTGAAGACATCTCATCTATCATAACACACATACTGGTCATAACACACCAGATGTGTGTTATGATAGATGAGATGTCTTCACATACATACCAGATGAAAATAGAAGCAAATGGAACTACTTGGGAATGCAGCTTGGCCTGGTCAGATAAGACTTCCTGCTGTAGCTTTTGTAAATACTTGTAGGGTTAGGATACTATTTCCTGACGTTTCGGTGACTAGGATTGGGTATTAACACTACACCAAAATAGTCATCCATCACAACTGTGGGAGCTTATTATTAAGCTTGTTTGTTGTCTTTTAACTTTAATGTAGATTGTTCCAGGAGAAATATCTTACTTCATTATATTCAAGATAATAATATTCCATCATTCTCCCTCAACTCCCACACTCCCAAGAAGGCTTAGTACACATCTGTATGCAACAAAAAATTACCTTCTTAGCAGAATGATCACTTTTCTAAGTAATTGTTTAACTCTCATTTCCAGAGGCCAAACAAGGGGAGATTACAATTGAGATAAATCCAGGACCTAATTAATTATTTCAACATATTTTTCCTTGTAAACAAAATTCTCTTGCCAAAATAATGTACTTTGTTTAAAACTCAGGTCACAATTTGCCCTTTGTGGCCAAAATTGGGTCTGCAGCTACAGTTTGGCTCTCCCTGTTTATATACACATGCATGCACGCATGGAGACGCACATGAATGAATTGCCTATATAAAACCCCACATTTCNACTTTGTTTAAAACTCAGGTCACAATTTGCCCTTTGTGGCCAAAATTGGGTCTGCAGCTACAGTTTGGCTCTCCCTGTTTATATACACATGCATGCACGCATGGAGACGCACATGAATGAATTGCCTATATAAAACCCCACATTTCCAGGGTGAGATATATGTAGAGAGTAACATGGAAACTTACATTACCATATGCAAAAGAGATAGCCAATGGGAATTTGCTGTATGGCTCAAGGAACTCAAACAGGGGCTCTGTAACAACCTAGAGGAGTGGGATGGGGTGGAGGTGGAAGGAGATTCAAGAGGGAGGAGACATATGTAAACCCATGGCTGATTTATATAGATGTCTGGCAGAAATGAACAAATTCTGTAAAGCACTCATCCCTCAATTGAAAAATAAATAAACTTTAAGAAACCTCACATTTCCAGTGTTTTCTTTTGAAAACAGCTGAGAGTCTGGCAATACAGAGCCCAGTATTGAGAAATAGCAATTACCAGCTAGAACAGATTGGCAGCAGCTCCAATATGCTTATCTGTTTAGCCTCTGAAAACACTTCAGTTATGCGATCCCTGGTTTAAATGCATTTTTTGTTCAATTTAATAAAATATCCCTTCACTCCCAAGATGAAGACTTTCCAACTTTCTAATTTGAGGCCCTTTCCCAGAATAAAACTGATATTAGCTTTCACTGCTGCATAACAATTTACCATAAACTTAGTGGATTANACTTTGCACTTAGTTAAGCACGTTTAAAATTAATCTATACATATCTGGACAACTACTTTAAGTCACATACAGCACTTACCTTCAAACTGAAACAATTTAGGAGAGATTGGTAGAATACTGTCATTTTATAAAAAGAAAGGATAAAGTTTAAATACATTCTTGTCACCAGAACAACATTAGATGTAAAGAGGTATTCTGGAGTGATTATGGGAAATCATCTTTGTGCTAGGACCCCAGTGAAGAAGTGACTGGGCCTGGCTCCCACAAAAGAACCCTTGTTTCACTGGTCAGACACAGTGAGGGGACCTGCAGTCTTTGGTCTGCTGCTGCTGCTGCTGCTGCTAAGTCGCTTTAGTCGTGTCCGACTCTGTGCGACCCCATGGACGGCAGCCCACCAGGCTCCCCCGTCCCTGGCATTCTCCAGGCAAGAAAACTGGAGTGGGTTGCCATCTCCTTCTCCAATGCATGGAAGTGAAAAGTGAAAGTGAAGTCGCTCAGTCGTGTCCGATTCTTAGCGACCCCATGGACTGCAGCCTACCAGGCTCCTCCATCCATGGGATTTTCCAGGCAAGAGTACTGGAGTGGGGTGCCATTGCCTTCTCTGCAGTCTTTGGTCTAGACCAGGGCAATAGTTTTTACATTTCTTAGGGGAAATACTAAGAAACTAAATGTTTCTCAAAAGGTTTCAGTTTCCTTAAGAAATGAATATATTGTATGCTTTAAAAACTAGAGATTGCAATCAGAAGTTAGCCAAATGGTCACCCTGGAGTGGGTGGCGGATGAGAGGGGATTGAAGAGGTGCTTCTAGGGAGCTGACACTGTGCTTTTCCTTGATCTGGATGTTGACAATATAGGTGTATACAGTTTATAGAAAATACACTGAACTATATATGCATGAGATATATACTTGCCTATGTATTAATTTCAAGAGTTTTTTTAAGTTAAAAAAAAAGACTATAATGTGTAAAACTTTGCTCTACAATTCTGGATTCATGACTTGCCTCAGTGTCACAGAGGATAGAAAATATTTTCCAAACAACAAAATAAAATACAGCATAGAACTTTATACCTAAGTCATCAGGTGGGAAAGTACATATTTTTAAATATCAGTTTCAAGGTATTTTTCTTTTAGGCCAAGAAAAGCTGACATATACGTTCATGTTTTAACTACACTAGAAATAACTGAGGCTGGAGTGGAGAGTGGGAAGAGTACTAAATACAAAGATCTAAACACTGTTTTCTAAGCTTTGCTCCACCTCTCTTGGCCTGAGCAAGGTACCTACCTACTTATTGTCTGTCTGTAAAATGGAAAAATGACATTTATCAACACCTATCTAGGAGGGTCTGTATCAAGATGAAAAAGACTGTTTACAGAGAAAATAACATGAGCAAATAAGTACTTGTATGTAAACAGAAGTGATTTTGTGAAGTCCATTCTATAAAAAGATAGAATCCCAAGTGTGCATGGAGGATTGTCACAAAACAAGAAGCTTGGACACTTTTTGCCATGTCCCAGATCTTATCAATAGAAAGTAGCTCATTTAAAGTGTACAATTCTCTGTTCTACTCTTATAACACATCCCTTTATTCTCTGCCAGGTGCCTGGCAGCCAGAGCGAGAGAGGGAAGAAGGCCTGTCCCTCCACTGGGCTATAGGTCTGTGTTGCCACTGGGCATGATACTTTTAGACACTCAGGTTTTCCAAGCGAAACCCACAAAACAAGTGTTTTCAATGTAAAATCTGAAATTTCAACGTTGGCATCTGATTCAAATGTTTATAAAATCACTATGTATACCAAACAAGTCTATCTATAGGCTGGAGTGCACCCACAGGCTGCCAGTTGTGATTTCCCAATTCTTTGCTTCTAATGACACCATTATCTCTAAACTTCTCCTTCTTTCTATGTGCCAATCTGTCACTTCATTGCTAATTGTGAATCCTATATTTTCAGCAGCAAATACATTACAGTAAGACTCTGAAAAGAGGCTTGAAAAAGGGAATGTAATCTTATTCTTGTTCTCAGCTTTACTCTATTATTTCCCCGTTTTTCCTTAGATTTATCTTCCTCTTTATCTTAAACAAACACATGATCCATGACTGTAATTTATGTGTCTTATTAACTATTTGATAAAAAAAAATTAGGATACAGAGGGAACTCTGGTCCCCTGACAGCACTAATATCTAAATTTACATGTGAATGCCATCAGCCTTTCATCATGGTTCAAATGCTGAGGGGTGGCATTTGACTCATGTACGGTGTGTAACAGGATTTTCACTCCACCCCATAGTTAAGGGTTATCATTATTGTAATCTATTTCATTCCCATGGACCTACCTCCATAAGCTAATTTTTGAGGGGTTGATATGTTGTGTTTAAATAAAAGTAAGGTTTACAGGCACATGAAACTATATTCATGCACATCGGCCAGTGACTTGGAGATTCGTGATGATAACATTGTACCTAACCTGATGTGATCAGAGAGGATAATTAGAGTGATACAGATTAGCATTTGCTGAGTATCTCTAACATGTTCCATATATTAACTAACTTAACTATTAAAAGACCCTCTTTCCTTTACTAAAATAAGGAAGTAAAACTCAGAAAGGTTAAAAAAAAAAAGTTTCCAGGTGTCCACTCAGCTAATCAGTAAGGGCTGGGACAGGAACTCAGGCCCATGCTCTGCCCAAATATTTGCAGACTGTAATGGCTGCCCTCAGAGTTGTTTTTGTTTTGTTTTTTAAAAACCCTTACTGATATTTAAAGCATTGCACACTTTTTTGTTGATAAGCTCACATCAGTAATATCCCATTTTTATGTATCATCATATATAATAATAGCAAATAAAAATTGAGAATTTTTCACCCCAGAGCTCCAAAGTCTCTGGAATACACATCTCCCTTCCTAAATTGAGAAATATGCCAGCAGAGCTCTTTGATATTTAGTTCTCAGAATCTAGTTCTGATTCTAGGTCTCTGCAAGGCAGACTTCTTGGAGTTCACTCTGATGCAACGTAGGCTCTGCCCCAGCCCTGTGGCCCTCCACTGCTCCTTCTTCCTTGGCTTTGAGGATCCCTGTCTCCTAGAAAGTGTTCTTACCCTCGCTCCTTCTCAGACTTCCCTTTCTCAACCTGCCCTTACCTACTCATGTTTCCCTGAATTCTCTCTGCAGTTCTCTTTTCTTTTCACATTCTGAATGCTGCCTCTCATTCAAATCCACAGTTTTAACTACATACATAAGCTGGTGATACTCAGCATCTTCCCTGAGTGCCAGACCCAGATGTGTATTTGTCTATTGAACATCTCCTGAATGAAAAAGCCCCAGGCAGTCTCCTCAATTTGTCCCTGCTTCTCAGTTCTGAGCCTCCATGGCTGGCAGTCTTTCTTCCCAATTCTCCAAGCCAGAAACAGGAAAAGCTTGGCCTTTTCCCTCCCTCCAAGCTCCGTATCTTTACCCAATTCTAAGCCCTCCAATTCTACCCCTAAATCTCTCGTAATGACATGTTTCCAACTCTCCACCCTACTGTCCTAGTCCAGCTCCCCTTCAGTCTCTGCCTCTTCAACTGCAACTGCCTTCTGACTGCTATCCCTGACTCTGGTCCTTCCCTTTCTATTCCACCCTCCATCCTGTTGACAGAAGGATGCCACAAAAGCCCAAGTGTGATCAACCTTACTCCTGTTTAACATCTTTTACAAACACAGAAGGTCTCACGCCTCTCTATCTAGTCCAAGGCTACTCTAGGTTGCAGTCACACTGAAACACTCTCCTGGCTTCCATCGCCCAGCCCACTCTTTGCCTGGATAGGCTTTACTTTTCATGACTCATTTACCATTTCACTATCACTCCCGGGAAGCCCTTGCCTTGTCTTTCTCGGTGGCAGCCGAAGCGCCAAACTTGAAGCACTCTTATTATGCTGATAAATTTTCTGTTCAATCTGTAGAAATAGCTTAGATTATAAAAGCTACGTTCTTCTTATTAAGGGATTTAATGGAGGAAAGCCAGAGATTCATCTTCAAATCGTATTTTTATCATTGGGCAGATAAAACTATCTGCCAAGAACACACGGGTATCGGGAAATACTGTTAAGCAACAGTTAAGGCAGAGTTATAGGAACTCTTTCTCCCTGGGGTTCCTTCAAGAAATCTACTTACCTAAAGTCCCTGATAGGTTGGAGGGCCACAGGAGGTTAACTGAGAGCAGCCCTCACTTCTTGAGATCCACCTGATTTGGGGTAGCTTCTGTCCTCTTTTTGGTGCTTGGTACATAAATATTTGTTGACCAAATAATACGCACCAAATATAAGTTATATGTCAGATACTGGGCATATAATATCACATTTAACTTTCATAATGGAAAGAAGGAAAGGACGGAATTACAGCACCTTCCTCCGTAGTAGCATTTTATTTTTAATCCACATGTAAACAGTAATAGAAATACAGTATAGAAATCAATTATTTCTATAGTGAAATAATAAAGAACATTTCAATTACACTCACCTGGAGTGCTGCCGGTCTGCAGCAGCAGATGTTTCTGTGGTCCTCCTTTGTATCTTACCTTATTTTTCTGCCACAGTGCTCATTTGAAACTGTAATTCAATGGATTCTACATACACAACTCACACTTGCCTCAGAAATGATCACTGACAAAGTACAGTAAAAGCCTGATCAACCAGACAATAAAGAGGGAACTAGTTACTCCAATCTATTTAGCCAAGTATTAATTCAGGTCTGAAGATGACCAGGCCAGTGCTCTTTTAACCAAAGCACTAGGCCTGCATGAATGACTGCTTCTAAAAGAGCACATTTTTTTTTTTGTTTGTCTTTGCCTGCTGCTGCTGCTAAGTCGCTTCAGTCGTATCTGACTCTGTGCGACCCCATAGACGGCAGCCCACCAGGCTCTGCCATCCCTGGGATTCTCCAGGCAAGAACACTGGAGTGGGATGCCATTGCCTTCTCCATTGTCTTTGGCTAGAGAAAGGTAAAGAAAAGGGTAAGAAATGCTGTTTACAAATGGTTATCTCAACTGGTCCAAATACTGAGATGGACATATTTTAAGAGCATCATTTCAGTATTGAGGCTGATTATCTCTTGAGTGGAAGATGAACACCCAGACCTTTACCACTGTACTTGAGCTTAAGAGTTTCTCGTCTCCTTGGAGGTTTTTCCTCTATGAGCTCCACTTCTGTCATCCATCCTATTTAATCCTAAGTCTACTTCTAAAGCAACCACATTTAGCACTAGAATCAACACAACACATACATTTTAATCTAGGTATTAGTTCAATTCTAACACTAATGAATGTGGTAGAACACTGCAATGCCAAACCCACATATTTGGTTAGTTAGTAGAAGCTACCAGAGAGTCTCACAGCTAAAAGAAGATTTACAACTACCTTTAGGAATTTTTCCACTTTCTATCTTTCTCCTCATGGAAAGTCAAATGTGTAAAGAATTCAACCTACACAAAATTCATAGGATGTCTACCATCACAATCCTCCTTGATAAAAGGAAAGTATAAGAAATCCATCATGTCTAAGATATTGAAGGGGCTGGGAAAGGAAAGCCATGAAGAAACAAACAAACTGACTGCATTATACACAATGGAATTACTCTAGTGGAAATCTAGCCTCTCTAAAATTCAATATCTAAAAGTTTCTCTTTTCACAAACAACTACTGACTGTATACATTTAATTTTTATTTTACTTGAAACATTCTGACAAACAGCAAACAGAATTACAGAATAGTGAATGAAGAATACATTGAAAGTAAGTAATAGACATTGGGAATGACAGTACTGGGAACAAAGGTCTGACAGTACAGTGAAAGCTCAGAAATTATAGGAGATGGAAATACAGAATTACAGAAGACAAAAAATATTAAAGCTATCACAATTTAAGAGTAAATAACATTTTATAGAAAACTGGACTAATTGTAAAACATGATTTTTCCTCCTTAAAAATTTTCTTAAGCAAATAACAAACATGTTAGAATGAAAGAATCTTAAGAGTTACAAAGGGCTTTAATTATCATACCATCTAATCCAGTCTATTTTACAGATAAGGAAACAGAAGCCCAGTGAGTAGCTTTGCCTGGCCAGTAACCACTTAAAAGATTTTCATACTTCTAGAATATATGTTCATTTTCATTTCATTATATATTCTGTCATTTACCAAACAGTACCTAAAAGAGACATTAGAGTCTAAACTCTGAACCCAGCTGTCACTTTGTAGATTGTTGCAAAAGGGACACATGAAAGGTAAAAAGCACTACTTTAAAAAAAAAAGTGAATTCCTCATTTAGCTTTAAAACAACACCCATTCTTATAAAATTATTCTATATGGTAGGCAAACTGTAGTCATAGACTGAAAAAAACTATGCTAACATAGAGTTATAAGAGATTAGACATTTTTATAACCCTTAATCTGTGCCATTTTTAAAGGGACTTACTTATATACACAAACAAAATACTTTTATAATATACTCCTTCCTAACACTGTCTTAGTGAGGAATTAGAATATTAACTATATGCTATGACCTTTTGATATTTTTAGCTATATATTTATAATCTGGGGGGACACCAAAATATTAGTTTAAGAGAATCCAAAATTTACCAGTGCCTCAAGTTATCTTTATGAGTTTATACTGTACCACATGTAAAGTAACCATGACACAAAATCAATGTAATAGAATGAGTGCCTATTGTGTATAAGATGTTAAAATTGTTTGGCTGGACATAATCAGGTCAAATTTAAAATCTGTTACTTCAATTCCAAATAATGTGGTAATACATTATTCCAAAATTTTTTGGAACCTGGTGGCCCATTTTCTAAAAGTTGTTTTGANTGTGTATAAGATGTTAAAATTGTTTGGCTGGACATAATCAGGTCAAATTTAAAATCTGTTACTTCAATTCCAAATAATGTGGTAATACATTATTCCAAAATTTTTTGGAACCTGGTGGCCCATTTTCTAAAAGTTGTTTTGACTGCACTGGTATTTTGAACCTCTGTACTCCGTGCCCTTTCCCCTTTCCCTCCCTGTTAGTAGTAAACTTTTTTGGATGTGTTCTATCTTTGTCATATTTCCCAGATCCTCTGATTTTGCTCACTTTGGATTCCCTTCCCCCACCCTTTCTTCCCTGCCTTCCATTTTCTCCATTACCTGTCTCCTGGCACTTTCCCTTCTCTTCCTCATCGTTCTCATCTTCCTTCTCCTCTTCTCTCCTGTTCTCTTTCCTCTTCCCCACTGCCCCCTCCTTCTCTTCCCTTTTCATGCCTTCCCTCTCTCTCTCCTCCTCTCCTTCCTCCAGTCTTTCTTCCCCCTCCTCTTCTCCCTCTCCTCCTAGCCCCTCCCCATCTTTCTCACCTTCTCCTTCCTTCTCTTCTCCCTCCTCTTCCTCTCCTTCCCCCTCTTCTTCTGCCTCTCCCTCCTCCTCTCCTTCTCCCTCTTCTAACTCTTCTTCCCCCTCTCCTTCTTCCTCTCCCTCATTCCCTCCCCCCTCCTCTTCTTCCTCTCCTNTTTTTCTCTCCAGGGTTGTGAAAAACCAGAATATTCCCTCCTCTTCTATTCATTTGCTATTCATTAAAAGTCTCTATCACTCATGCATGGTTTCTAATTTCCAAATGTTTAATCTTGTTTTTATGCTACCAATTCCTTGATAAATTAAAGCCTATTCCAAACATTGTAAAAGCAATTATCAAATATTTTAACTAAACACTACAAAACTTTAGAACTAGAAAAGAGGTTAATATCATCCTGTAAGGTCAGCAAGGTAACTCACCCAAAGTCATACTCAAACAAAGTGTAAGAGGAACTCATAAAAAACTGTAGCCTCTTCCAACACTTAAGAATGGTAATAAATATCCTTTGCCTTGACGGTAACAAAGTACAGATATTNGGTTAATATCATCCTGTAAGGTCAGCAAGGTAACTCACCCAAAGTCATACTCAAACAAAGTGTAAGAGGAACTCATAAAAAACTGTAGCCTCTTCCAACACTTAAGAATGGTAATAAATATCCTTTGCCTTGACGGTAACAAAGTACAGATATTGTCACTTATTAATGACTCCAAAGAACAAATTTCAGTGAAATTCTGCCAGTCTTGTTATATCACAGAAAATACATACCAACAGAATAAGCCCAAGTGGAGACTATACATATTGTATCCCCATCTTTTAAATCCTAAAGTAAGTGAATACTTACCTTTCTTGAGTTCGTTCCAGAAACCTTTCAAGAAAAATATAAACAATTTAAACTATTCTTCCCACCATAGTGAAAATAACTCTCTGTATCATACCTTTTGCTTTTGAATTGGCGATAATTTTAGTTTTTCATTGGAATTCAGGTGCAACATGTGTGTCTGAAATAAATTTAAAAAAATATGTTCTAAAAAAATAAAGACTATATAACTGATTATATACTTATACATAGATTATATATTTATATATCATTATATGTTGATTTAAAATACATATGAATAAAATTAATAAAAAACAGTTCAGACAATCATATAATCAACTTTCAATTGCATAATAATAATGTGAGGGCTGAAATTAATTTTACAGTACTTAATCTATACTTCACTAAATCTGAGTTTAAAATAATAAATGAAACCAAGACAAAAACAAAAAGCTTTTTTCTATGTATATAATGGCTTAGGAAGTACACATATACACAGACATACAAATACAAATACAAATATATGAGGAACTAAAACTCAAATTTGTATCTACATTGCACAAATAGGAAAACCAGTACCATATTTAAGACATCAGCAGTTTCTCCAAGGCTTTCTGAATCGTCTGCTGAAAGACTGTCTGTATCTTTCTCTTTGGTCATTTTATGTTGAAAATAATCTGAATGATTAACAGAGAAAAGATAGAACCAGGTTTCAACAGAAAAGTGAAAGACAACTAGACAATAAACAGAAATTATCCTGCAATATAAAAGTACAGTTATAATTTTACTAATAGGTCAGTTGGTAAAGAAGCCACTTGCAATACAGGAGACCCTAGTTCGATTCCTGGGTGTGGAAGATCTGCTAGAGAAGGGGTAGGCTACCCACTCTGGTATTCTGGCCCGGAGAATTCCATGGACTATATAGTCCATGGAGTCGCAAAGAGTCGGACACAACTGAGTGACCTTCACTTTCTTTCACTTTCAAAGGTCCTGTAACCTCATATTAAGGGATCTGAACAGAATTCATTCACAGTGATAGCAGGTTTTAAAATCTTTCTGAAAATTTAAAGACCCTGACACTGATAAGATAACAACTGCTTCATTCATATGAACAGAGAAACATTATTCCTTTGGAATAAATACTACCAGGTATCAAGCACTATGATAGCCAGTGCCCAAAAGATCCCCATCAACTTATACCCTCCTGCTATGCATACATTTGTGTGGTTCCCTTCCACATTTTACCAGGTTGGTGTGTATGGCCAATAAAATAAGCAGATCAATTTGATGTTACTGTGGCTTATGTCTCAGTCCTCTCTCTCTCTCTCTCTCTCTCTCTGATCACATGCTCTGGGGGAAGCCATATGAGTATAACCAAGTAGAAGCCCACGTGATGAAGAAGTGCGGCCTCCTGCCAACGGCCACATGAGTGAGCTTGCAAGAGGAGCACGAAACATCCTGAACCAGAATCACTCAGCTAGACTGGTCCTGGATTCTTGACCCTTAAAAACTGTGTGAGATAGTAAATGTTTGTTGTTTTAGCCTTAAGTTTTAGGGTCATTGCTTATGTAGCAACAGAAAAATAGTACAAAGACCTAGAAATTTTCACAGAAAACCATAAGATTATTACATCAGAAAGCAGATAATGAAAAGTTACAAGCTTCATTTGACCTTACATTTTTCTCAATTACTATATCTCCATTTAGCACATATATACATATTTGAGAGGAGCTCCTTAATGAAGTCTTCACTGAAAATGCCAGTCCACAGTGCTCTCTCCCTTATAAATTCATTCAATTCCAATGAATGAATAATCAGTTTGTCTTCATTCCATGTGAGGTATTAGGTAGGGGATATCAACTTAAGTAACTGCTAAATCTTAATGAACTTATAGTTTAGAAGGGAATACAAAATATGTGATATAGGAGAATGAGAAATCCCATCCAAATGTGGGAGATCAGGAAATTTTTCACTAAGGAGTTACAGGGAATGATGAATGAGTAGAATTCTGAGAGGTAGGGATGGAGGTAAATGGGGAAGAAAATAAATCTAGTGCTAACAGAAGCTATGGAACAACTGCCCTGAAAGTTTACCATGTGCTTGGAACAAAGGCTTTTATACATGTCAGGTTAACTCCATGATAATAAGAGAGGTAAGTGTTATATTCCGATTTCACAAATGAATACATTAAGGTTCAGTGACTCTTTTGGTGTCAAGTGTCAATCTCAAGTCTGCCTGGACTTCATAGGTTTTCCACTCGGTCTGACTATGAAGACCTTCAGTTTGATCAACATCAGGGCTCAATAAACTTTTTCTGTAAAAGGCCACACAGCAAACATTTTAGGCTTTGTGGCCATATGGTCTCTGTCGTAATAATCAAACTCTGCCACTGAAGTGTGAAAGTAGCCACAGACAATACATAAATGAATGGTTTTAAGAAAAAGGCTACTGAGAGATGAAGCTGGAAAAGCAGGTGGGAGTTACATGGGATATTTACATTTATTTAAAAAAAAAGACTAGGGATCCTCTGAAGACACTGGAGCAGATGGGAACTAAATGGCACCTGAAGGAGATTAACAAAGAAAAGTATGAACCAGGACAGATTGGAGATGGCAGAGAGGAAGTTTAGAAGATAGTATATTGTTTAAGGTCATGGTTTCAGCCTTATGCTTGACTGAGAAAACAGAAGTCATCAGACCTGATCTGTTTTATCTTCTCACCAACAAACGTACACATTTACCTATATTTTCCTGTTAAAATGTAGGATGTGTCTTTCCTCTTAACAAAGACTGTTCTGTACGCCAGCCCCTCCTGTCTTCTCAAGAGCTTTCCACCTTTGGTTACACTCTCTCTCTCATGTGCTGCCAGTCTCTCTGGAACTACTGGTTCATGTCTATTAGCATACAAATACGCTCTCATATTTCCCACTCCCTCCACATTTCCCTCTAGCTCCCTCTAGCCGCCCCATTTCTCTGCTCCTCTTCATGACCAAAATAGGCAAAACAACTATCTACACACTTTATCGCCCCTTCACTTCCTTGTTTCCCCTTCATGCCTCAACTTTTAACACTCTGCCTTCTGTCCTGATCTTTCCCTGGAACTACTCTTGTCAGGATCACTAAAACTGTCCATGATGCCAGATCCGCGGGATGCTTCTTTGCACTCCTTTTTCTTGAGCTTTGAGCAGTACTTTGAATTTGTGGCCCTACTCTCTCCTTATTTCTCCTCCTGCCCTACTGGCTGATAAGGCTGAAAAGAGTGGCTTTGCTGGTCCTCCCTCTCCTACCCTCTAAGCATCAGACAGTCTAGAGGCAAAATGCTGAGCCCTCTTTTCTTACTGCTCTACTCTCTATGGTGATGTCACCAATTTCCATGAATTATAAATACCATCTCCATGTTGATGGTTTCCAAATTTCTCTTTGTCCAGATCTCTATTCTGAATGTTACACTTTCATTTTCAACAGCCTGCTTGACAGGTCTGCTTGGATGCCTCACAGGGATCTCAGTTTTTAACTTTTTCCCTTCAAAGCAGTCCCATCCTCCTGCCTACACATCTATGTGTAATTTATTAACAAGTTTAACAAGTTCACCTGGTTCTATGTCTAAAATGTATTTCCCATGGGCTCCTTTTTACATCCACTGTGAACACCTTAGGTCTGTACACCATCATCTCTTGCAAAAGGCTCTGAAGTTTTCTTCCCACCTCTAGTCTGGTATCCCTGCATCCACATGTAGACAAAAATGATCATCTTAAAACATAAATGGGATTGGAGCATATTACTCCACTGTGTAAAATCCTTTAATGATTTTCTATTACACTTAAGAAAAACACTCAAATCCCTTAGGCCTCTCATGGCCTATAAAACCATGAATATATTTTTGCTGTCTCTTCTTCCAACATCATCGTGTCCTGTCTTTTCCTTCACTGTTGATTTTCCTTTCACTCACTTTCTCTTCAACCCCAATGATCTTCTTTCCTTTTCCTATAGACTGCCTTTAACTACATTATTTTCTTTGCCTGGAATAGACACATCCTCTCTCTTTGTGTGGTTATTTTTTTTTAAATCCTTTGTTTTAGCTTAAATGTCACCTTCTCATCTATGTCTTCCCTAACCTCCTTATCTCCATAAGAAACACTGAAGTCCGCAAATAATTTAGAAAAAGTCACATTATATGTTGGATGTGTGCTCAGTCAGTCGTGTCTGACTCAATGTGACCCCAAGGACTTTAGACTGTCAGGCTCCTCTGTCCACGGAATTTTGTAAGCAAGAATACTGGAGTGGGTTGCCATTTCCTCCTCCAGGGATACAATTTTCAAAATACTTCTTATTAACTTTGTTTTAGTAAACAGTCACAAGAAGATAAGGGATGGCTTTTCCTTTTACTCTAAAAAATTTTATCTTCACAATCTAATCTCTGGAAGTGGCAAACAACTTGCCCCAAACCATAAATTTCTCTTTTCCCTGCATACAATGTTGTCAGAATCTACTTTTCCCATGTACAGGGCTGAAGAGTACCAGTGATTCTTATCTCCAAAGGAAACACAAAAGTTGTGGTGAGATGTAAGAAACCCTGCTCCTTATCAAGGTCCTAGATGTAGGGAATATTCCATTCCCATGGTCCCCAGTTCTTGCCTGAGTTCCTGATCCTTTGTTACCTCAACCTTTTCTGTAGGTTCCTGAGCCAAAAGATATTAAAATGATCTGTCCCACCATTTTTAATTCCAGATGCCCAGATTATCTTCTTAATTCCAAACCTACTGCTTACTCTGGTTTCCTAGTCCTGGCTTCCTGCCCTGTCCCTATCATCTGAGCACATGCCATGTGGCAACTTAAACACATTCCTAAGATACATATAGTTAATAAATGTTGGAGCTGGCATCTGCTCCCAGATCAATTGGACTCTACATCCCATACTCCTAACCATGATGTTATATTGCTTAAATACATAACTTCACATAGGGCCAGAAGACCTGTATGCAAATCCTGTTCATTTCCTTTATAAAACTGAGTAACCTTGGGCAAGTCACTCAACCTTTTCAAGCCTTGTTTTTCTCTTATGTAAAAATGAAGAATCTAACTCCCACCTATTTGGGGTTGCTTCTGCACTTAAAGGTGATAATGTAAGAGAAGGTGATATGTATGTTATACACTGCCCTATAAAGATATGCTGCTGTCATCACATGGGATTTTTAAGGTCATCAGAGATGCTATTAGCCAAAGTATTCCTGGATTTGAGTTCAAATGAGATGTCAGTCTCTAACTAGGAAGAAAACAACTTAAGTGGAGAAAAAAACATTTGAAGATGAACATGAAAACAGTAGGAATAAATGGTACATTTCTTCTGAGGACAAGCAGAGTATCAAATGTTACCTGGTTCCATTGGAGGCACGGAGTTCTCATTTTCACATATTGTTTTCTCTAGCAGGTTACTTGCAGACATAGAGAAAGGAATTAAGTGAGGCGAAAAACAAATGGGCTGTGGGGAAGTCCCTTCAACTGGAGGTAGTATTCCTGTCATTCGAAGAGAGTCTGGGGATTTCTCCTTTAAAGCAAACAGATTAAATAAACTGTTAGATGATGTTATATACTTAATATTGATGTAAACTACTCTGAGGTTGCAAAAACTATCAAAGAGAGAGACTTCAAATTGGCCAATGTCCTACACTGTTAACACTTTAATAATCCCCAAGTGCTCAAAAATGTTTTGTTTTGTTGCCTCTGTGTCTAAGTTGCTCTAAATCATCAATCTGTAGGTATGTTTTTCACAAGATGGGGAAAAGTGTATGTGTGTTTTCTCTGCCTTCCCTGAAAAAAAAAAAAACAGTTACTCAGGAAAACACAAACCAACTACAAAATACTTACAGGATATTTCTTAATTTTTCCATATACACTTTTTCATAATAAAAAGCCAAATGTAACTTTTTACCTCTAAAGGCGTACATTTGGGAATTTAAAGTAATTTTTATTAAAAAAGGAATGTCTCCTTTAAAAATTACTTGGGATTTTACTTTTTAAAATATAAGTGTCATTGTAATGATCATTTTAAAGCACAGAATGAGAATCCCTAAATTTAATTAAGAAAGAACATTCCCTCTCAACCCAAAGTCCTTATTTTTCGTTTTCAATCTTTCATTATTTATACTATATAACCTTTCACTGCTCATGAGGTATTAGCTTTAAAAGACAAAAGCAAAATAGAAGTCAATTCACATACGGTTGAGACACAATTTAGCAGTGCCACTGTCTACAAAGGTTATCTATGATC
This sequence comes from Neotragus pygmaeus, assembly GCA_006410875.1. Lineage (NCBI taxonomy): Eukaryota > Metazoa > Chordata > Mammalia > Artiodactyla > Bovidae > Neotragus > Neotragus pygmaeus. The sequence goes on from SJYV01013899.1 coordinate 1,064,451, forward strand.
ATTTCAATTTTCTAATTTGTTTGTTTAACAGTTTAGTTCTGAGTTTTATTTAAAAGTTTGTAAGCCATTAATTCTAATCATTTTATATAGTAAATTTATCTAAGAAGACCCTTCTTTGGTTTAAAAAAGAAAATAAATTTGTTTTCTTCCAGTTTTCTTTGCAGCACTAGACAGTGTTATTATATAGAACAGATCACAAATGTACCCTCTTTCTACGGCGCACACGTGCTGATAAAGATCTCTGCAGTATGTTTTCTAAAGGCGGATCACTGATGGGCACATATATAGCTGAATGTAAGCAATAATCATCGATTTCATCTGACTCAATGTCTTCTGCCATACCAAGTCGTGGAGTGGCAAAAACTAGCATGTGACATCCACCACAAGCAACCTGCAGCATAAATTCATGGGTAAATTAATCGACATTGGCTTAAAACACAAATGGGTTTTTAACAGTTTTTAGCTACAAAACATTAACTTAGCAGTAGACTTCCTAGACCAAATGATTGAATCTCTCTTTCTCCCTCTCTCCCTCCATACACACACACACACACACACACACACACACACACAACACATGAATTACAATATATATTCTTTAAAAACTATTACTGAAAATTAGACCAGATTTAATATATCATTTTACTTTCAACTGAATATATAGTATAGAGAAAAAACTATCTGGCACATTATATTTCTCTTTACAAGTTAGAAAAGGCTATTTTAATCTTGGAGCAACACTAACAACTTGAAAAATATCAGAGAAATTCTACTTAAAAATAAGGGAACCATGGGTCATGTCAATGTATGGCCAAAACCATCACAATATTGTAAAGTAATTATCCTCCAATTAAAATAAATAAATTAATAAATTATTTAATTGGAATTTAAAAAAAAAAGAAATAAGGGACCCAAGAACACATCAGTCTCTTGGGATAAATATGTCTTCAAGATTTTCTTTTTACGTGAAGGTTTCTTAAGTTTAATGCTTAAAAGTCCCAAGAGCAAAATGCAATCATGCACAATGGTGAAAGAATGAAAAACGTACTCAACATCTTAAGGACTTTAAGAAATAAGTAATTTTCAATAAAATGCTTAAAAAAACATTGTGTAGTGTTTACAATATAGAGACTTCTGGTATCTTCATAGAGTTCTACATTGCAACATAGAATAGCATACTCTGAACCTTTCCTTCATAATATTTCCAAAGTTAAAATTGATCTGTTTTATGTATAGCATTTAAAAAAAATTATCTTCCCCGTAAGATTATACAGGGGCTTCCCTGGTGGCTAAATTATAAAGAATCTGTCTGAAATGCAGGAGACTCGGATTCAATCCCTGGGTTGGAAAGATCCCCTGGAGAAGGGAATGGCAACCCACACCAGTATTCTTGCCTAGAGTCCCATGGAAAGAGGAGCCTGATGGAGTACAGTCCATGGGGTTGCAAAGAGTCGGACACAACTGAGCAACCAACACACACACACACACACACAAGATTGTAAGCTCAGTGAGTGAGAATCTGGTCTCAGTGTTCATCACTGCATGCTCTGCATTTCTCATCCTCAGTCCAGTATTTTGTACCAAGCAGGTATTCATCAAATAGGTGTCAAATCACGAAATGGGAAGTGTTCCACAGTATGAGGCTCTGAGCCTTTGGGGAACAAATTCCAAGTGATATTGTTAGGAGAAGCACATTGACTGAAACTGCCCACCCTGGCCAGGCACCACAGTAACCATTTGCATGAGTTGTTTTATAACAGGAGGTCCTGCTAAGGAACACAGAACTAATAAGCTACACCAACAACAAGAGTTCGGGAAAGGTCAAAAGGAGAAACCACATGTCCGACCACCTCCCAGAATCCTTCTCTGGCATCTCTCTTGTCTGAACAAGGCATGCACCACCAGGAAGGGCTCTTGAGTCAGAATGACTGGCTAATGACAACCCGGAAACTAATCCTATCACCATAAAACCTGAGACCATGTGGCAGAGCTATTCTCCTGGGTTCCCTTACCCTACTGCTCTCTGCCTGGGCACCCTCTCCCAATAAAATCTCTTGCTTTGTCAGCACATGTGTCTCCTCAGACAATTCATTTCAGAGTGTTAGACAAGAGCCCAGTTTTGGACCCTAGAAGGGGTCCCCCTTCCTGCAACAATATTATCATCATTGTGTGTGTGCATGTGTGTCTGTGGTGTGTGTGCACTCTGTTGCTCAGTCGTGTCCTACTCTTTGCAACCCCATGGACTGTAGCCTGCCAGGCTCCTCTGTCTGTGGGATTTTCTAGGCAAAAATACTGGAGTGCATTGCCATTTCCTCTTCCAGGGGATATTCCTGACTCAGGGATCGAACTCAAGTCTCTTGCATCTCCTGCATTGCTGGTGGATTCTTTACCACTGTGCCACCTGGGAAGCCCTTATTATCATCACAGACTAAACAAAATTTTCATCTATAGTGTTCTTAATTGGCAAGTGTTAGAAACAACAGAGATGTGCCTGATGTGGACAATACTGAAACAACACTTTATCCAAATAGCAATTAGCTAAATAAAAGTATTTTCAAAACTTGTCATTTATTATCAGCAGGATCTGAGGGTCTGAATGTTATCTAACCCAACAAATATTTACAGATGACTACTATGAGTGAGGAAAAACACTAGGAAAAGGACAGATTTTCAGAGTGTTGTGATGTCTGACATTTGGCCTTTAGGACACTAGTGTATTCACTAGATAGAGCCATGTTATTATTTCATCTAAATGTAAAAGGACTCATTTTCTAAGAAATCCCAAAAGAGTCAAATATAGGAATATGAACATGTAAACAAGGAAATGTGAAGCCCTTACCAAGTGTACAATATACTTCAAAAAGTTAGAACACAAAGTGGGAAGGAACTGATTGGCAAAATTCTCCATTCCAAGTCCTAGTTTTCCGTGTCGACCATCTCCAAAAGTATACAAAAGGCCTGATTCTAAAATGAAAAAAGAGAGAATTATGAAAGTTACTTTGATGGATCTATTTGTAAACAGCAAACATATTAACTGACATTGCAATTTTCCCCTCATATTCTGCATTGAATTTAGTCTGGTCCATTGATGTTTCCACACTTTCTATGGTTTCTGTTGTCCACACATAACATTAGGCAATAGATACCGCGAGAATAAATCACTAGCACTTGGTGACTTGTGAAGTTGAGACCCAGTCCTGCAAGGTGTTGTATGGAGTAGCAGCAATCCAGCATGAGCTCTCATGATAAATACCACCTTTTCAAAGAGAAGGAGATTTTTGTATTCTGACCTTCTACATTCCAATTTGTTTTCTTTTTTCCTCAGGTCATTGATTAGGTGAGAGTTTATCAACTCTGGCACTATAGATATTTGAGGTTCGATAATTCCTAACTGTATGGGTTTGTCCTGTGCCTTGTGGAATGTTCAGCAATATCTGTGGCTTCTGTCTATTAAATGCCCATACAATATCCCACCTCTACAACTGTGACGATCAAAAATATCTCCGACATTGCCATGTGTCCCCTGGGGAGACCAAAACACCACTAGACTAGATCAATCCTCTTCCTTACTTCTGCTTCAGGGTTGTGGAAAGCTCCTGAAGGAAATGCCATAAACCAACCATGCTGCTTGTTGGGAATACCAATATTGGGGCGGGGGTCCCCTGTACAGCTGGGCCCAAGATGACAATGAGTAATTTTGTCACCTCACCAGTTAATCTTTTTGTATGTGGCCATGGTAGCTAGTCTGAACCTTCACTCCTCAAGCCTTTCCTTCATACTCTCCATCTCAAGTGAGGTAAGCACCATGGAAGCAGAAATAAAGGAAATGGTGCCAGTACAGGTACAGAGGAGGGGCTCTCCCTCTAATCCACTGATTAGGAAAGGCTTTCAAACTGAAGCTGAAAGGAATAGGGTTTAGCTACAAGGAGGGAGCAAAGGATTTTTCAGGCAGAGGCCAGCAGTACATATCAAGCACAGAAAGCATAACACAGTCAAGAAGCCGAGAGGCAACCAATGTGTCTGGGAGCACAAAGAGGAGAGTGGTATGAGATGAGTCTGAAGAGGTAAGAAGGAGTCACACCACAGAGTATCTTATTAGCTCATATTAAGCATTTTTGAACTCTATATTAAGAACAAGTGAAAGTTGCTCACTCATGTCCAACTCTTTGTGACCCCATGGACTATAATCCATGGAATTCTCCAGGCCTGAATACTATAGTGGGTAGCCTTTCCCTTTTCCAGGGGATCTTCCCAACCCAGGGATTGAACCCAGGTCTCCTGCATTGCAGGCAGATGCTTTACCATCTGAGCCACCAGGGAAGCCCAAGAACACTGGAGTGGGTAGCCTATCCCTTCTCCAGGGGATCTTCCTGACCCAGGAATTGAACCAGGGTCTCCTGCAATGCAGGTGGATTCTAAGGCAGATATTAAGAACACCAATAACCTAAATGAATGGTTTTAAGCTGGGAAATGACAAGATCATATTTGGGAACTTGCACTTTAAGATGCTAAAGTAACTGTATACTAAAAAAAAGCCAAGAGAATTATCTGAAAAAATAACCATAGTTCACTGAAATGGCAAGTTCAAAACTTAATATATTAAAAACAAATAGATTCCCTACAAATAATCAATAAACCAGCATTTAGATTCTCAATTTAGATTGTTATAATTCTTACTACTATACATTTTTTTTCTTTACGTGTACTCCCTGTTTTTGTTGCTTTCCTCCTTTTTTTGACCCTGATTTCCGCATTAACCAGGGCTTCCCTGGTGACTCAGCTGGTAAAGAATCCACCTGCAATGCAGGAGACCTGGGTTTGATCCCTGGGTTGGGAAGATCCCCTGGAGAAGGGAATGGCTACCCACTCCAGTATTGTGGCCTGGAGAATTCCATGGACTCTGTAGTCCATGTGGTTGCAAAGAGTAAGACACGACTGAGTGACTTTCACTTCCCTTGTTCAAAATGTTAAGGTATTTTTTTTTTTAAACTTGAGTGTCTTTAGCCAGAAAAAATAAGCTCTGATCAAGCTGCCTGATCACACTTCCAACCTCAGAGAGCTTTTAAAAACATGAACCACTGGCTATAATGGGGAACTGGTAAGAACTTACTGATAACTCACCACATACCTCTCATTAGTCCTGAACAACAACAACAACAAAACTCATAACACCTACCCCTGCAGAGGATTCATGACCAAAACAGTCAAACAAAATTAATATTCAATTATTTGTGCTATAGTTTCTTTCATCAGAAGGAAAGGTATTACAAAATTTTAACCAGATAACCTAATTATATGTTAGAGGATCTGTAAAAAGTGTGTATTTATTATTGTGGTGACCCAAGGACGAAAGAGCAGATAAAACCAAGGAGGGTCTTGTAATGCAGAAGTGGAAAAACCTTATCATCCTTCCCTCCCCCATGTTGTAACTATTAATGCAACAGTATAACCTGTCTCCCTTCGTACCCCATTCAGTTCAGTTCAGTCACTCAGTCGTGTCCAACTCTTTGTGACCCCATGGACTGCAGCATATCAGGCCTCCCTGTCCATCACCAACTCCTGGAATTTGCTCAAACTTATGTCCATTGAGTCAGTGATGCCATCCTCTGTCGTCCCCTTCTCCTCTCGCCTTCAATTTCTCTCAGCATCAGGGTCTTTTAAGTCAGTTCTTTGCATCAGGTGGCCAAAGTGCTGGAGTTTCAGCTTCAACATCAGTCCTTCCAATGAATATTCAGAACTGATCTCCTTTAGGATGGACTGGTCGGATCTCCTTGCAGTCCAAGGGACTCTCAAGAGTCTTCTCCAATGTCACAGTTCAAAAGCATCAATTCTTTGGTGCTCAGCTTTCTTTGTAGTCCAACTTTCACATCCATACACTTCTCCCACCCAGTATACATGCCTCATCCAATCAGCAAATGACCCACAAGATCCCTATCCCACTCCTTGTACTCTGGGTATAAAAGTGTACTGAGGACCCCTATTAAACGTCGGTTCTTCCTTGAGCTGGCCCACTGTTCTAACAGTGTCTCCCACTCTAATAAACTTTATTTTCCTCTCATTCTGTCTCATATCTTGAAATTCTTTTCCAGCCTGTGCCTGGACCATGACAACTATCAGTGGCAATTTAGAGTTGATGGAAAATGGCAGTAAGGACAGAGAAACTGAGCTTAAGGGCCCAGCCGTAAGAAATACTTATCAACAACTTTCCCTTGTGGCTCAGATGGTAAAGAATCTGCCTGCAATACAAAAGACCCAGGTTTGATCCCTGGGTTGGGAAGATCCCCTAGAGAAGGAAATGGCAATCCACTCCAGTATTCTTGCCTAGAGAATTCCATAGACAGAGGAGCCTGGTGGGCTACAGTCCACGGGGTCACAAAGAGTCGGACACGACTGGGCAACTACACTTTCGACTATACTTTTATTTTTTTTTTTTTAATTTTTTTTTTACAAAATGAATAAGTCTAGTCATCACAAGTGACCTCTATATTTGCAGATGGAAAATACATGAATTTTCAGAAGTGGATAACATATGCTGAAAAGTTATTTATTGTTTACCTATTCTTTTAACAAGGACACTGATACTGGAAAATGGGCAACCAGTGCTCTCTGAAAGATTCTTTGGGGAAGAAGGGCCAGTACATGGTAATACCTTGTATTTGCTGATCCCTACTTCCCCTAACCAGATACCATTAGATGAGCTCCATCATAGCAGAAACTTTTGTAAAAGAAGGAGGAAAGCACAGAAATACCAGTATCTGGGTTATTTCAAAATATTATATGCTGCTGCTGCTGCTAAGTCGCATCAGTCATGTCCAACTCTGTGCGACCCCATAGACGGCAGCCCCAAAGGCTCCTCTGTCCCTGGGATTCTCCAGGCAAGAGTACTGTAGTGGGCTGTCACTGCCTTCTCCAAAATATTATATGAGCTATGACTTTTTAATGCTTTGCTTTTTTGATAGAAATGTGAGATACAAATACACAAGTTACAGAGCCTTTTGTTCCAAAGCAATTAAAATTGTGCAGTGTATTCATTATCTCTGGGTGAGTCAGTCATTTTAGGGAAGCACCTTGACTGAGTCCTACACTGGCAGCACCTAGTTTCTGAGGTTGAGAAGTAGGCCCAAAGCAGCATCTTCCCAGACAAAAGGAGAAACTACAGAGCAGAAGAGCGAGCACTGCTAGCACTGTGGAGAAAGCACGAAAGTCACTCCTGAAAACACCTCCTAGTGGCAGAAGCATTCTAAGAATTTACTCAGCCTGAATGGTACTGTCAGATTGAACACGGAGAACTTTTTAAAATAAGTTCCTTCTTAGGAGATTTCCCCCCTTGGCGTGAGCAGAGTTCAGAGCCTTCAAATCAATAGTTTCAAAAAGACTCCAGCTTTCTGCCAAAGTATAATACTACGGTCTCACCTCTGAGAGCACTAACATATTTTGAGGCTCTAGATCTTTGGATCATTTACACTGATTTTAAATTGAACTAAAATATGAGAAAGGAGTTTACAACTTTACACGTTGGCGTATTAAACAAGGAATTATATTTTCTCACTTATTAATTCCTTTGCTTAAGTTAGATACATTCATTCTATATAGTTATTTATTTTGTAATAAAATATACCCAGTTCCATTAAGTATATTAACAGAAATTTGATCTGTACCTGTTATCAAAGCTGTGTGATTTTCTCCACAGCAAACACGACTTATTTTCTTATCCTTAATGCTCTCAATGATTTTGGGTTCCGAAGTTTCAAAAGTGAAAGTGCCAAGACCCAGTTGACCAAACTGTCCAAGCCCAAAGGTGTACACGGCTTTCTCTGAAAGGGAAAAGGCAAATACAAGAAAAGGATTTCAGAGATACAGATACTGTCATCATTATATCTGGAAAAATGGTGATATTCCCTCTTCTATAAAGTATGTTAAGGGTCTCTCAAAGAAACACTCATGTAAGAATACCCAATACTTACCTATACATTCGATAAAGGAAGAGAAAAATGACAAGGTACACAGTTGTAACAATTATGTCATGGGCCTAATTCTATCTCTTACATATAATGATAGAAGGAACTGCTAAATACACAAAAGCCAGTGAAACTGAAAAAGTCTCTATAATTACCATTCAGTCAAAAAGCATCAATTGTCTAAGCTAATTCCTTTCACTGACTTAAAAAAAGTGTTTCCCACAGAAAAAGTCCTTACTTTTAACAGTAGTTTAATGCAATAACCTATCTTAGAAAACAATCTCAGAGGAGAATTTGCATGAGAATTAAAACTTACAGCAGATAAGCTACATTTATTCACAGGTAAATCTCATTTAGGGCTTCCCTGGTAGCTCAGCTGGTAAAGAATCCACCTGCAATGGAGGAGACCCCGGTTTGATTCCTGGGTTGGGAAGATCCACTGGAAAAGGGATAGGCTACCCACTCCAGTGTTCTTGGGCTTCCCTGGTGCCTCAGATGGTAAAGTATCCACCTGCAATGCAGGAGACCTGGGTTCGATCTCTGGGTTGGGAAGATCCCCTGGAGGAGGGCATGGCCACCCACTCCAGTATTCTTGCCTGAAGAATCCCCACGGACAGAGGAGCCTGGTGGGCTACAGTCTATGGGATTGCAAAGACTTGGACACGACTGAGCTACGAAGCAAAGAACAGCATAAAGCACATTTATTAGGAAGTGCAAGAATAATCAGAGAAGGGGAAAAGCCTTTCCTCTATATTATTTAAATTTAAAAAAATTTTATTGAAGTATAGTTGATTTACAATATTGTGCTAATTACTTCTATACAGCAAAGTGACTCAGTTATACATATACATATTCTTTTCATATTCTTTTCCATTATGGTTTATTATAGGATACTGAATATAAAATACCACCTTGCTGTTTATCCATCCTATGCGATATTAGTGGTTTTGAAGTGATTCCAAACGAACTCCAATAATTTAGTATTAGCTCATATAGTCTTGAGAAATGGAAAAGCACAAGAACAGGATAAACAAGTGGTGATGTAAGTGTCCTTTTAGACACACAGTGCTTCCAGGCCCCTGTCTACTGCATTTGTGTGCTTCTCCGCAGTGCAACACATTGCCTCTCCTGCTGCAGTTACAGAAGCAAGAGTTTCAGATTCAGGTAGAAGCCCAAACCTTCATTACCACTAGCTGTGGCAAGCAGACAAGCTACTTAAATTCCCTAATGCTATAATCCCTTCTAAAAGAGCTGCTGCAAGGATTAAATGAGAAAACATACAGGAAGGTTTAAAAACACAATGGGACAGTCAGTCCTAAAAGAATATTTTCCTAAAAAGTAATTATCTAATCAACTCACCTTATTGTGACAACATAGGATACTGATGAACATATAACTATTGTCATATAGTTTTACATTTTTATTTCTAATGTTTACTTCATGAATAAGACACAAAGATATTATTTCTTAAAGACATCACAGTGTGTCAAGGATATGAAGCCACCCTGAGGCAATGGCAAACAGACCTTTATTTTAGAGTAAAAACACTCTCTCTAGTAAAACTAATAATCCCAGCCTATCTCCAATTCTGAATGTTCAGCTTAACAGGAGGATGTTGGGTAATTGAAAAAATTCTATCTTGACCTGGCCAATAATCACTCCAAGTTTCTTGGGCTGTCTGACAACAGCCTGTGAAATTAAGCCGTTCAGGCACACTGAATCAAGTTACAAAAGTTTTGTCCTTTTTCTGTTCCCTTGTGTGCTTGAATGATTAGCAATGACAGTAGTTTCTATTATTTTTAAATGACTGAAGACTCTTACCTAATGACATTATACATAAAAATCAATATAATTTTTAGTCATCCCACCTTTGTAACATTTTCAACAATGTAATTCAATGTTAATAAATAATCCTGTCTTAGGAAAACAGATTTGATTAGTTGGCTTCAGATAAATATTACTCTAATTTCACAGAATACATTTCATTTCACAACTAGATACTTGCGTAGCCCTGTAGAGATCTTAAGTTTGTCTAAATATAATCTGGAGAAGTTAAGTTCTTATTTTCTTTAGGGCCCAGACTTCATTGTGGACCCAATCTAATAACCAAGCCTTTCTTGTCTTCTGATAACTGCTGTGGATGACATACAAAATGACATGGATCACTTGGTCTCACTTAGTTTGTCCCAGTTCCAGTCTGATTCTTTCTCAACAGCAATCCATTGTTTCCCTGACTATCTTCCCTGACTATCATTACAACCAGTCATTGTGTAATCTATCATAGTTATATCAAAATACCAAGTTTTAAATAAATTTATCAACAATGAACTAATTAAAATTATCTTTATTTTATTGACTTTAAGATCAATAAAGTCTGATCTAAATAGACTTTAAGATCAGAATTACAGACACAAGAAAAAACAAAGCCGGGGAGGGCCCCCAGAGAATCATCTAATCCAAGCTCCCCCTTTTAGTTAAGAGAACCATCTACAACAGATGATTAGCTATTCTTGGCTTTATGGTCTTGCAAAGTATCTGATAACTCTTAGGTATTTAACTTAGTACTTACTCAAACTGATGATCATACACTCTTTAGGTCCATTTCTTTATCAATTAGGACTAAATATTTAATATTTCTATCCATACTGCTTCAGAACACAGGTTTCTTACCAGGACTAGCTCATAATAAAGCCTTCAAAGGTCCATGGATAAATTTTTTAAAATAGGCAAAGTNAGCATTATTCCTTTTGGCTACAAAATATCAAAATATATCTGCAAACTCCTCATCTCTCATCACCTTCAAAATCACCTCCCTGCTCCAAAATACCATCACCTCTCATCTGGAGTACTGCCATCATTTCTTTTTTTTTTTTTTTTTTTAAAGAAGGTCCAAGTTTTTATTTGTAGCCCTAGAGTACAACATACAGTATCTATTATCGTTAAAGTCAAATGTCACTGCAATTATTTTTTTAATTGAAGTATAGCTGATCTACAATGTTGTATCAGTTTCAGGTTTACAGTAAAGTGATTCAGATATGTGTGTGTGTGTGTGTGTGTGTGTGTATTCTTTTTCAGATTCTTGTCTCTTATAGTTTATCGCAAAATATTGAGTAGAGTTCCCTGTGCTATATAGTGGATCTTTGCTGGTTATTTGTCTCATATATAGTAGTGTGTATATTTTTCTAATTATCCCACCCAACCCTTTTCCTCTTTGGCAACCATAAGTTTGTTTTCTTTATCTGTGAACCTAGAGATTATCATACTAAGTAAAGTAAGCCAGACACAGAGAGACAAATATCATACAATATTGTTTATATGTGGATTAAAAAATAAAATGACACCAATGAACTTATACACAAAACAGAAAATATACCCTGCACATCACTTCCTAATCAATGTCCTGCCTCCATCCTAACAGTTTTCACAACCCAGGAGTCAGAATGATCCTTTTAAGGGATATGCCTTCCTCTTTTCAAGACCCTCCAATGGTTTCCCTACTCATTCAAAATAAAAGGCAAAGTCAAGCCAATAGCCTACTCATTTGGCTCTCTACCTCACTGAGCTCATCTCCCATCCCAGACTCATAAGCAAGGAATCATTAAATCACTCTACACGTGTTAATGATCCATAAGTGATTCTATTAGCAAGTATTGAACCAGTAATCAAGCTGAGTTTTGACTGGTTACTGGACTCCCTACATTACACAGTGCTTTGATAAAATGTTTTTTTTTTTTTTTTGTAGGAATACGAGACTTAGATATCCAAATGAAATTTCTCCTTCTCTGTGCAGTCACTTGGTCTAGCATTGCTGAAACTGCTGGAAATGTGCTTTGACTCTTTTGGAAGAGACTCTGGAGCTTGAGTTATGTTCTTGTAAAAAGCCATGGAAGTGAAAATCCTAAATCTCTATACTTGTATTAGATTGATAAAAGAGATTTATTTTGAAGAACAATTTGGAACTTAAATGGATGAAAATTATAAAAGATTTTCAATTAAAAAAACATGCTTTGGGGTGACAAAGAGTGACTATAAAGAAATGGACTTGATGATCTCCTGTGACTCATGGACTAACTCAAGAGACAATTCCAAAAGAAGAATTATGAGGGGTATATGGTAGTAGTTGTATGACTAGGTTATTTCCTAGATGACTGTGTTATGCCCGCAATCCGAGTCCCCCAAACAGAAAACAAGACACCCACGACAATGCAAAAACAAAAAGGGAATTTATTTCTAGCTCGAGCCAGGGCTCCCCTGCCACATCTAACGCAGTGGAGTGGAGCAAGAGCCCCAAGCCCTGTATTATAGCAGTATTTATAGGTTTAGAACAAAGACAGGGAGTTAGCAGGGGCGGATTGGTTGCAAGGGTTTCTTGGCATCTACTGATTGGCTATATTTCCACGTGCAGGCTTTCTTAGGGGATTTTCATCCTCGTCCTGATAGGCTTAAACTAGGCTACGGGAAGCATACTGATTGGTCAAGTCTTGGTGCCGGTGGAGGATGACTTCAGTTCCTCCCGGACAATGACACCTCCTCTGCAAAGGAGACCCAGGCCTACCTTGGCCCCCTGAAGCCTTTCATGGCACCTGTTTGGTCCCAACAACTACTTTTAAGATTCATGGGATGCGATGATAATGCCTTAGATTATGACACTCTTGTTTGTGCCAGACATTGGTTTAAGCACTCTATGTATTAATTATTTAAGTTTGCCTATCACAGAAAACTGAGGTATAGAGAAGTTGTGACCCAAAGTTAGCTAAAACGTGGTAGGGCTGAGGCTTGAATACAGTCTAGTTCCAGAATCTAAGCTCCAAATAACTACACTATGTTGTTGTTGTTGTTGTTGTTCAGTTGCTAAGTTGTGTCCGATTCTTTGTGACCTCATGAACCGTAGCCCGCCAGGCTCCTCCGTCCTTTGCCATCTGCTGGAGTTGGCTCAAATTCATGTCCACTATACTGCCTTTTGAAAGAACACAGAGTAGTGGTCTTCAAACTTGTAGATCACACATCTCATTCATAACCAACCAGAAGGCAGAAAAAAAAAAGAGCTTGTCAATGTACCCATGCACCTCAACTTTCCTAGGTAGATATCTAACATTTGAAGCTCTGAGCTGGTAACAGAGTCAGTGAAAAGTTGGAGGAATGAGGTTCAGAAAAAATAAAGGCAGAGATCAAGAAAAGCTACACAGGAGAAGCAATACGTGTGTGTATGCATGTACTAATATACTGTGTGTATTGTAAAACATACACAAAAGCTTAAATGTTGAGATAAAGAATAAACATAACTAAAAGCTGTAATATTTGGTTTGCTCCACCAAGATGGATTATCTTGAGCATCCCCTCGGTGGGGGAGGGGAGGGTCACACAC
>SJYV01013899.1:1077910-1104761 GCA_006410875.1 Neotragus pygmaeus
AGGCTTGCGATTGCATGGTTTTGAATTGTGGCTTTACCACTTGTTACCTGAGTCATCCGGGCAAGTTACTTATTCTTACCCTCTGATTCTTTATCTGTTAAATCAGGATAATAACTCCTAATGTGCTCGAAACCTGTAGTGCCTGTCTTTCAGCAAGTTTTTTCCATATGGTTTACTTTCCCTCATAATACAAAATTCCCCTTATTTGCTTTATGGTCTGTGTCTTAAAATTCGCTATTCCGTTAATGAAGTTGGAGGCAGCTCTGCAGTTTGATTTGGTGTGTCTAGGTGGCGCTAGATCAATAGCTTTGTCATGCTGCATAATTCCAAACACTGTGCCGCTGTCTGACAGCAAGAAAACTGTTGGGCAGAGACATGGAGAACCAATGTGCATTTTAATTTGCACAGAACACTATAGGAACTGGGAGGGAAGGAGGACTTAATGACTGTCCAAACACTTAAAAAATGAATGGCCCGACTGTTCAGTAATTGTATATCTGTGAACAGAAGTTCCCTTTTACATGTGCTATTTGCCATTGCCCTTTGTGATTGGAATCGGGCTTGAAGACTCTAAGAGTATTTTGAACTACTTTTATCTATGCCTTTACACGGGTAACTTTTTCCTAACAGGGTCCCTTGGCTACATTCAGCCTCATTTATTGCCAGTGACTGAAAATCTCACCTTTGACCCCAACTCTGGGCTTTTGTTTCTTCTTTCCCCTCCTCCCAGATTGCTAAGACTGTAGGCTTTCTTTGGCACAAAGCTAACTGGAAAATAAATATACTTGAAGGCATGTCAGTTAGGTTTCTGACAAACAGGTAAAATCTTCTTATTAGAATAATTTGAAATGGATTTATTGACAAAGGAACAAATTTCAAAGGGTTGGAAGGGGGTTGGAGCACAACCACAAGGTATGGTGCCAAGACCCAGGGCTAAAAGCCATGGAACTGTTGTTATCCCTTGCCCAAAGAGATGGAGGGATGGAGAGTTCATTGGAACTTGGAAGGAGAGTGGTGTAAAGTAGGTCACCTTGATAGGAACATGCATTTCTATCAAGGAACAGCCAACCCAAGGCAATCTCACGGGAAACAAGGAGAATCTGACTTCACTCTACTCCCCCTCCCAACTTTCCTGGGTAGGTATTTCGCACTAGAGGCTATCAGCTGGTGAAGAGAATTAATGGGAAGATTGTGGAATGAGGCTCATTAAAAAGAAAGGCAGAGAACAAGGAAAGCAACCCAACAGGAGCAATCTGACTAGGACACCAATGCTGGATGGACACCTGCTCTCACTATGCTTCTAATCTCTTCCTTCATCTTTCAGTTACATTCTTGAGAGCAAAGTCCTGGATGGGAACATCCAGTTGACTGAGGTTAGCTCACCTGCTAGATCACCCTCTTTGCTAAGAGGTGGAGACAGGAAATATTGCCTCCTTTGCTTTGTCGGGGGCTTCCCAGGTGGCTCAGACAGTAAAGCGTCTGCTTGCAATGCAGGAGACCTGGGTCGTGAAGATCTGCTGGGGAAGGAAATGGCAACCCACTCCAGTATTCTTGCCTGGGAAATTCCATGGACGGACAGTCCATGGGGTTGCAAAGAGTTGGACATGACTGAGTGACTTCACTTTCTTTCACTCTGGCTTCCTTCATGAGAACTGGACTGCTACCTTCTTTTAAGACTCATACACTTGGGAATTTCTAGATATTCAGAAGGGCTCAAAAACAAGGCGTTTTCTGTCTCCTCTTAAAAAAGACAAATCTCCGCTAACAAATGACCTCCTAAATATCCTTTGTAATCTGCAGCAGTAAGACTGTCAGACAAAAGTAGAGATTTGGTTTTTATTTCCAGTTCTCTGTCTTTTCTCTCTCATTTCCTTCCTTCCCCATTTCCTGGTCTTAGGAAGTTTCCTTTATCTCTCTAGATCTTTCTACAAGAAAGCAGGACTAAGATCCTCAAATCTAATCGGGGGTTCAACTGTTGGACAGCCAAATAATACAATCAGCCCACCCAACAGAATGCCCTGATTAATGATTTCCTGAGAGAACACCTAAACCCATTGTGCTGTTAATAGTTAAACTTTATTGAGCATGTATTTCTCTCAATACAATGTTAAGGATTTTTTTTTTTTTTTGTAGCTGCTATTTACATAGAAAGGCTTCCCTGGTGGCTGAGTGATAAAGAATCCGCCTGCCAAGTAGGAGACTCAGATTCAATCCCTGGGTTGGGAAGATCTCTTGGAGAAGGAAATGACAACCCACCCCAGTATTTGGGAAATCCCATGGACAGAGGAGCCTGGTGGGCTACAGTCCACGGGGTCACAAAAGAGTCAGACACGACTTAGTGACTAAACAACATTTATATAGAAAGTGTTTATATTTATGTCCATAAAATTCAGTGTAGCATTTTTTTTAAACAGATACAGTAATAAATGAGACAGACATAAGAGACTTTTGCTTTTTTGTGTGTATCACAAGGAACATCAATATTTCCTCTGAGAAGCCCACTCACAATTTTCTTAAGACTTCCTTGTCTCCAGTCTTGAATCTTATTCCTTCCATGCACCTAATCATTTGGCCAAATTAACTAGTGCTTATGAATCAGAACAGACCCATGCCTCAGGGCTTCTCTCCCTCCAGGTCAAATGTCAGGGAGGTATAACGCTTGACACCGGGGAACATTTTCCTTCTTCATCCCTTGGATTCAATATACCTGCTCAATCTACAGTAACCTTTCATTATTGTATACAGGCAATCCATAATCACATTTCTCATCCTTGATCAAGCATCCTTAGGCTCTCTTCTCACACACACTTCCCAGAGTTTTTCAACATAAACTAGAAATCCGGGAGTTCTTTGGCCTTCTCTGGCTTTGACTTTGTCATTGCCAGCCCCCTCCAAGGGCCATGCTAGAATCTGACAATCTTGGGGGTTGGTGGGGAAGGATGAAGTGAACTGACTTCAGCTTGCAAGGCAACTCCTTTAAATAATAGAATGTCTTCAATCAAGAAAAGGACAGTTTCATCAGATAAGCTAAGGGAGATTTCTTAGGCTGACAAAGGAGATTCAATGAGACTTAAGAGTTCAGCACTCTTAGGATTCTCTAAATCCTCTCATATATTTCCATATCAGTTTTCCAGCATTCGGTCTAACCCAAATAATGCCAAAATCTGCACCTCAGAAACCTGTCAGGGTTGTGAATTCCACTGTAATTCATCAGCACCCAGGATCAGACCAAAGTTTGTGTTCATCTTTGACCATCTCAGATCAGTGCAGGCAGATGACTTTTTCCTGCCATTAAGCCATACATTATAAGAAGCAGCCATTTCATTGGCTGTCATTGAACTTCTTCATGCCCTTCATACTATTCTTAAATCATATTCTCCATCAGCATTCCAGGTGGCCGGCCATAAGCAATGGTTTAAGCAGCTGTTTTGCCACTATATTTCTAAGGTGGAGTTTTAATGTCATTTAATCATTCCAAATTTTTTATCACTTTTCCCCTAATGTCAGTTGCCTGCAGTTCATTTTGTGGTACTGATTTCTGAATCAGTAGAATTCTTGGGGTTTAAAAAAAAAGACAGTGGGAAATCATCAGGAAACTCATAGAACTGACGAGAGGAATGCTTGATTAAGGTGGGCAAAGTAGAGAGGCAAGGTAGCAGATTGGGTTAGGATGGTATTGCTGACTCTGCTGTAGTCCACGGCCACCAGTGGGTCTAGTCACTATGGCAAGAGTGTGCAAGTCACTAGACACAGCTAGGAAGGCTGGTAGATTACAGCATTGTTGACTCATCTCCCAGACTCTTTTTCTTTAGTCCTTCAAGATTCAAAGCTCCAGGTGAGAGAATCTGCTGGATCATGTGCCCATGATCTGACTTTGCAAGGGGTGGAGAGAATGTTTTAACACCAAGGCTCTACACCAACACTCACACAATGAGAACTGGAAGAGGTTTTGGATGCTGAGTACAGTAAGTCCCCTACATATAAACCTTCAAGTTGCGAACTTTCAAAGATATGAACATGCCTTCGCATGTCTAATCATGTAACTTAGTGTTAGTGTGTGGTATATACCTTGTCATGTGCTTGCATCCTGTATAAGTGGTTGTGCTTTTGTGTACTTTACTGTACAATACAGTATAGAGTGTAGTATCTTTATTTCAAGCCCAGAAAGTCTGGAAGCAAGTAGAAAAGCAGTGGTGATGTAGCTGATACTGCTAAGAAGTGCCAAATGATAACAATGGAAATAAAAGAGAAAATAATTGAGAGAGTAGAGTGAGGAGATAAGATGGTAGACATTACTCATTTTTTGTGTTTGCTTTTTATGTATTATTTGTGTGAAAAGTATTACAAACTTATGACAGCATAGTACTGTATAGCTGATTGTGTTAGTTGGGTACCTAGGCTAACATTATTGGACTTACAAGCAAATTGGATTTATGAAAGTGCTCTTAAAAGGGAACTCGTTCGTATGTAGGGATTTACTTAGTGAAAATTCCTCCTGTTCAATCATGGAAAGAGCTTTCACTAGGAGTCCACAAGCTGTTTTCTATTTTTCATTCCCTCACTTGCTTTCTCTCTTTTCCCCTCCATTACCAAATTTTGAGAAAATCAGTACACCTCTCTGGTCCTCTGGAGGAGAGAACTGGACTAAGATACCCATGGTCCATCTATGTCTAACACTCTATGATCTCAGATCTCTCAAGAATCTAGTAAGAAAGGTGCTATGTTTACAGTAAAAGTTTAATAAAGGCAGAATCTAACATCTTTCCTTTTATCTAATGAGTAGTTTTAGAGGATCTNGAGAGAACTGGACTAAGATACCCATGGTCCATCTATGTCTAACACTCTATGATCTCAGATCTCTCAAGAATCTAGTAAGAAAGGTGCTATGTTTACAGTAAAAGTTTAATAAAGGCAGAATCTAACATCTTTCCTTTTATCTAATGAGTAGTTTTAGAGGATCTTTTTTTTTTTAATTTTACTTTACAATACTCTATTGGCTTTGCCATACATCGACATGAATCCACCACAGGTGTACACAAGCTCCCAATCCTGAATCCCCCTCCCACCTCCCACCCCACAACGTCTCTCTGGATCATCCCCGTACACCAGCCCCAAGCATCCTGCATCNGTATTCTTGCCTGGAGAATCCCATGGACAGAGGAACCTGGCGGGCTACAGTCCATGGGGTCACAAAGAGCTGTACACGACTCAGCAACCAAGCACGCACACGCACATAGGTATCATAATAGGAAAACTAGCAAATAGCTTTTCTGTAAGTTGATTAAACAGTGTCTTCTAAACTCAATAATGCATTTACTTTGTCCCTTACCTAATCCAAGGTTACCTGGATGATTTCTTCTCTCTGTCCAGTTCCCCTGCTGCTCTGAAGCAGGATGCATAGGAAACACCAGGTAGTGATATAAACTAACAAATACTTGCTGAAGAGATGTGGACAGCACATTCGTTGCAGACAAAGAGCTTGCAGGTGAGGAAAGTCACTAATATCATTAGAAACTGAAGATGATGGTGATATGTTATTCTCATATGGACGTTGCAAAATGAATTTTCTCACATCTCCAGAGTCATTTTATGTTCAGTTGATTAGGGACACTGACACCAACTTTAGAAAATGACAGGGTTGTTTTCATATCCCTCGTGGCTTTGAACAAACAGGCTATAGTTGTAAATTTTAACTGGCAAAAAAGAGTAGGGTCCATGGTAGCAAAGAGATTTTATGATCCATTTTTATGATACCATTTTGTTATACTGAAAGGCAATAATGACTCTTGGCATTTAGAGAGTCCTTCACATCTTCAAAGCACTTAGTAATCAGTAATTCCTTTATCTCCCTTCCATCTCAAATGGGATAGGCTGGTTAGCATGGCAGGGTTTCAGAAGGAAAATACTATCAGACAATAAAAGATTAGAAACCTGAATAGTTAGGCAGTTGAACTACTAAGGGTGAATAAGTCCCTGGTTTTTCCCGCATTTAAGGGGAAAGGGGAATGAGAGAAGATAACACATCACAGGTCTTCATTAAGAAACATTGTTTTTGTTTCTTTCTTATTTCTGATTAGTTCAGAGGATAGCAATTAAAAAAAAAGAGGGCACCTCCACATTTCCATTTAGGAAAGCAAAAATCATGAGGCAACAACCAGGGCAGGCATGGGGGCTCTCACCACATGTACTGATGCCAGTAACTAATAACAGCTAACATTTATTAAAAACTGAGCGAGGTACTGTACTATAGGACTCTATATCCATTACCACATTTCATCTAAACAACAAAACCAAGGGATGGGGCTGCTGGTGACACCAGTTAAAGAAAGGGGAAATTGAGGCTTAGAGAGACATTTGCTCACAACAAAGAGCTCTCCAACAGAAATGGAATGACTCCCACATCCCTAGATTCATTCTCCTTCTATTGCTTCCCAGGTGATTTTCCTTAGTAATAACACGGGCTTCCGAGGTGGCACAGTGGTAAAGAATCTGCCTGCCAATGAAGGAGACATGGGTTCAATTCTTGGGTCAGAAAGATCCCCTGCAGGAGGAAATGGCAACCTGCTCCAGTATTCTTGTTTGGAAAATCCCATAGACAGAGGAACCTGGTGGGTTACAGTCCATGGGGGTCACAAAGAGTGGGACAAGACTGAGAAACCGAGCACTAGTAGAAACACACTGTAACAACTGAGGATGACCTGGGAATCCATGAACTCCAGTTAATGAATGCTGGGGGATGAGGGACTTCCCTGGTGGTCCAATGGTTAAGGCTCTTCATTTCCACCATAGGGGGCGTGGCTCAATCCCTGGTCCAGAACTAAGAACTCCCACTTGCTAAGAGGCAAAAATGTTTTTTAAAAAATGCAGGAGGAATGAAATTGGTATTGGTAAATGCCTAATCCCCATGACCTAGACACCAAATACTCAGAAAAAGTCCAAGAAAAGGGCTTGTTTCCCTCCTGTTCTGGAGGCAAGATTCCCATAGTTAATCTTCTAGATGCTGGGTAGGTCCCATCTTTAGAAGCCACAGCATTATTACAAGTGTAGCAGCCTTAAGAGGAGAAGGCTGCGATTTCCTGTTGGCTTAAGGTGAGGACAAAGCCCTTCCTTAGCAGAGGTGGCCAAATACAACAATCATAATCAGGTCAAGTGAATTTTCCAAGTACTATCTAGAGGGAGACATCAACCACAAAGTTGATTATAGCTTTCACCAAGAACTAGAAATGGTCATGGAAGTCATTCACTAAGCTGTAATTTTTGAGAACATACAGTATATATGTCCTAAGCTCAGGAGAGAATATCCCTGTGGAAGTTATTATGAGGATAGTGCTTCTTTTGGTTTTGTTGGTGTTTTCTTTGCTTGTTTTTGGTCACACCTTGCAGCACATAGGATCTTAGTTCCCTGATCAGGGATCAAACCCACTGGATCTCCAGGGAAATCCAAGACAGTGCTTCTAAGCCAAGTCCTGGGCAGCAGTAAAGTAATCCCCATAGCCTCACAGGGGCCCCACATCACTCAAACTCTAGAAGGATCTGGCTGTCCTAGAGAGCATCATGGATGATTGTTGAGATAGTGGTGAACTTTGAGCCTCTGTGATTTCCCTGTTTGGTTAATGCCTGATAGCCTCTGATCTGCTAATAAATCTTTATGCACAGCTTGACCTCTATGCTTCCAAGGGGAGGAATTGGAATCAGCCTTTGGGGGAAGAGAAGGCTGTAGAATTCTGGGTGGGAGCTTGAGTAAACAAAAGTGCATTCCCGAAAGAACCTCACCTTTTGGATCTCATCTGCCATTGACATAAAGGTTGGATCAGATTTATTTACCCTTTATCTACCTCCTGAATTTCATGTGAATTTCCCAATCTTGTTTTCTAATGCTGAAATTTACCAGATCACAAAATTAAAAAGCCCAGGCTTGAAAACTTGAGATTTTTATACTTATCTAAGCTCTGAAAAATCCTAGGCTCTACTTAAAATCAACAACTGCCAGAGTAAATGATTAACAGAAGAATGACTTCAGTGGAAATATGGTTCAATAAGACAACAGAAAAGAGAGATTACACTTGAATTTGATGATCAGCATTTCACACTCTGGTTCAGAATTTTGGTCCTAGTTTGGTCTTCATGTAGGACCCCGTCTACCTTCTTCATATGCCTTGGTTGAAAGGGTATGGTGGGAAAGGGAGTGGAGAGGGATTCAGAGATCTTCTTCACTGATTTCACAATCTCCCTTAGGGCCTGCATGTTTGAACAAATACTTAGCAGTGAGGTAGGTAGCAAGAAAACACCCCCGAATCAATATTTTGACAAAGTCCTATTACCATCTGTTAATTAAAAACTAATTTTCAGATTATCAGGTGCTCTGTGGCTGACATATTCATGAGTGGAGAGGAATATAATAGTAGCCAGTTTATGGGTGGTTTACTTCATAATTCTGATTTATTTTCTTTTGCCAATTCCTATGCAGATCCAGACCTCATAAGAATACATTTTTACAATAGGGCACAGGTTTATATTTTATGATATAATGGCTCAGACGGTAAAGCTTCTGCCTGCAATATGGGAGACCCAGGTTCGATCCCTGGGTCGGGAAGATCCCCTGGAGAGGGAAATGGCAACCCATTCTAGTATGCTTGCCTGAAAAATCCCATGGATGGAGGAGCCTGGTAAGCTATGGTCATGGGGTCAGTCCATGGGGTCGCAAAGAGTCAGACATGACTGAGTGACTTCACTTCACTTACAGTTTATGAAGCACTCCAGGGACATTAACACAAAAGGATTTTTTGGATTCTTCAGCAAATTAGATATGACCAAGGACATAGATAGCTCTTCATAAAAAGGAAGCTGTACATCCTTATGCCCCAACTGCCCCCACAAACCTAAACCCCTTACCTTTGACAAGGCATCTCAAAATGGATCATAGATCTAAATGTAATTTATAAGGCTATAAAATTTTCAGAAGACATAGAAAATCTTTGTGAAAAAAAATGAAAAAAAAAAGAAAATCTTTGTGACATTGGGTTAGCAAAGAGTTTGTAAATATAGCAGCAACAGTGTAATCCACAAAAAGAACTTGATCAAAATTTAAAACTTCTGCTCTGCAAGAAAATGAAGAGACAAGCTACAGTCTGAGAGAAAATATTTGCAAGTCACATATCCAGTAAAGGTCTTGTATCCAAAATACATAAAGAACTCTCAAAACTAAAAAAAAAAAAAAAAAATCAGAAAACAAAAAACTCAGTTAAAGAATAGGCACATGAAAAGATGCTCGTTTCACTAATTATTAGAGAAATGCAAATCCAAACTACCTCACATTGGTCTGAGCGGCCATTATTAAAAAGTTTACAAATAATAAATGCTGGAGAGGGTGTGGAGAAAAGAGAATCCTTCTACACTGCTGGTGGGAGTGTAACTTGGTGTAGCCACTATGGACAACAGTATGGCAGGCAGTTCCTCAAAAAACTAAAAATAGAGTTGCCATATGATCTAGCAGTCCTACTCCTAGGCATATATCTGGATAAAACTATAATTCAAAAAGATACATGCATCCCGACATTCACAGCAGCACTGTTTACAATAGCCAAGACATGGAAACAACCTAAATGTCCATCGACAGATGGATGGATAAAGAAGATGTGGTCCATATATACAATGGAATACTACTCAACCATTAAAAGAATGAAATCATGCCATTTGCAGCAACATGGATGGACCTAGGGATTATCATACTGAGCAAAAGTAAGTCAGACAGAGAAAGACAAATACCATATGATATCACTTATATGTGGAATCTAAAATATGGCACAAATCAACATATCTTTGAAACAGACTCACAGATAAAGAGAGCAGACTTGTGGTTGCCAAGGGGGTAGGGGAGGGATAGATTGAAAGTTTGGAATTAGCAGATGTAAGTTCTTATATATAGAAAGGATAAAAAACAAGCTCCTATAACATAGCACAGGGAACTATTTTCAACATCCTGTGATAAAGCCATAATGGAAAAGAATATGAGAATATGAAAAAGAATATGTATATGTACAACTGAATCACTTACTGAACAGCAGAAATTAACACAACATTGTAAATAAATGATACTTCAATAAAAAGTTATAAATAAATAAAGTAGCCCAACTTGTTAACAGATACTTCACCAAAGCTTCCCAGATGGCTCAGTTGGTAAAGAATCCGCCTGCAATGCAGGAGACCCCGGTTCGATTCCTGGGTCAGGAAGATCCACTGGAGAAGGGATAGGCTATCCACTCCAGTATTCTTGGGCTTCCCTTGTGACTCAGCTGGTAAAGAATCCATCTGCAATGCAAGAGACTTGGGTTGGTTCAACCCCTGGGTTGGGAAGATCCCCTGGAGAAGGGAAAGGCTATCCACTCCGGTATTCTGGCCTGGAGAATTCCATGGACTGTATAGTCAAGGGGTCGCAAACAGTCAGACACAACTGAGCGGCTTTCACTTCACTTCACCAAAGAAGATACATAGATAGCATGTGGAAAGATGCTCAGCATCATTAGCCTTTAGGGAAATACAAACTAAAACCACAATTAGAAACCCCTACATACCCATCTGGGCGGCAACTATGAAACATACTGATAATGCCAAGTGCTGACAAGAGCACAGAGCAACTGGAACTCTCATGCTTTACTGGGGGAACCACAAAATGGCACAGCAACTCTGGAAAATATTTTGGCAGTTTCTTCAAAAGTGAAATGTGTACTTCCCATATAACCCAGCCATTCTACTCCTAAATATTTAGGAGTAGAAATAAAATTTCTGTTCACACAAAACCCCATACATAAATGTTTGTAGCAGCTCTGTGTGTAAGTTCCAAAACCAGGAAACAACCCAAATGTCCCTTAATGGGGAATAGATAAACTGTGATATACTCACACAATGGAATACTAGTCAACAACCAAAAGGAAGAAACTAATGATAAACACAGCATTACAGATGAATTTCAAAGGCATTATGCTGAATGAAAGAAACCAGTCTCAAAAGATTACATAATGTATGATTCCATTCACAGTACACTCTGGAAATGGCAAAAGTATAAGGAGAGAGAAAGCTCAATATGCCAGGAATTCAGGATAAGAGGAGGGTGTGACTACAAAAGGATTTAAAGGAAGGTTTTTGAGGGGAACTGTTTTGTATCTTAATTGTGGTGGTGGCTACATCAATCTATACATATGTTACAACTCATAGCACCACACACACACAAGTCATTTACCGTGCTAATTCTAAAAGTCTAAAAATTACAAAGCATATCAAATACATTCATTTAACCAGAAGAATAGAGAGAGAAAAAGAATATTGTTTTCATTGGCAGATAAGAAAACTAACTTATGATGTCCAAGGTCATTCAACCAATAAATGCTAAGTTCTGAAGTAGAACCTGGACTTATGAAATACATGATTCTTTTCCTTTTGTTTTCCATGAGTATTAAATTTCAAAAACCTAGCCAAATTTTGTATTAGTTAGCATGCATTTGGTTGTGTGTGTATGTGTGTGTGCTAAGTTGCTTCAGTCATGTCTGACTCTCTGCAACCTTATGAACTGTAGCCTGCCAGGCTCCTCTGTCCATGGGATTCTCCAGGCAAGAACACTGGAGTGGGGTGCCATGCCTTCCTCCAGGGGAGCTTCCCGACCCACGTCCCTTATGTCTTCTGCATTGGCAGGCAGATTTTTTTACCACTAGCACCACCTGGTTGTTGGTAAAAAACATCCCAATTGGAGTGACTTAAAGAGAAAGATCATTTACGACTTTATTTATAATTTTATCATTTATTTTTATTAATGTTTTTGGCTGTGCTAGGTGCAGACTTTCTGTAGTTGCTGCAAGCGGGGGCTGCACTTCCTTGCGGTGCTTGGGCTTCTCATTGCGATGGCTTCTTTTGTCACAGAGAATGGACCCTAGAGTGCATGGGCTTTAGTAGACGCACCGGCTCAGCAGTTGTGGCATACTGGCTTAGTTGTCACTCAGCTTGTGGGATGCTCCCGGACCAGGGATCAAACTTGCGTCTCCTGCATTGGTGGGCAGATTATTTACCACTAAGCCACCAAAAAAGCTCCTATTATTTTACTGAGTGGGCCAAAAAGTTCATTCAGATGTTTCTGTAACATCTTATGGAAAAACCCAAGCAAACTTTGTGGCCAACACAATATTCAGATGGTAAAGAATCTGCCTGCAATGCGGGAGACCTGGGTTCTATTCTTGAGTCGGGAAGATCCCCTGGAGGAGAACATGGCAACTCACTCTAGTACTCTTGCCTGAGAAATCCCACGGACAGAGGAACCTGGTGGGCTACAGTCCATGGGATCGTAAAGGGTCGGACACGACTGAGCGACTAAGCACAGATAGCAGAGCAATGTATAACAAGGTGTCCAGTGGTAGGGAGAGTTGTGAGATTGATTGATTTTACAACTCGATGATGTCATAAATGATCAAGATTCCTTTCTTCTTTCACTCTGCCAAACCACAGTTTCATTCTAAGGCTGCTTCTCCTCATGGCCGCAAGATGCCTGCTGGTCTCAGACAGATACATGCTTCTTTATTCATATCCGGTGGAAGCAGACTACCAGCAACAACCCAACAGAGCTTGTAACTGAAGCGTGTACTGCATGCAAATGCTGTGGTTTCTTAGGATCTTAAAGACTCCAGACAACCCGCCATAAAAAGTATTTATGTAAATAGTAACCTTTTGAAATAAACAGAGCCTCTCACTGCAATTAACAGCCGTATGTCTTACTTCTACAGAGCTCAGATTTGCAATAGATCTTTGGCAAAAGAGCTATGTTAATGCTCTTAGACACTGAACCCCATGTTTGGTTGAAGCTGAAGGTGAAAGTTGCTCAGTCATGTCAGACTCTTTGTAACCCCATGGACTGTAGCCTGCCAGGGTCCACTGTCCATGGAATTCTCCAGGCCAGAATACTGGAGTGGGTAGCCATTCCCTTCTCTGGGGGATCTTCCCGACCCAGGGATCGAACCTAGGTCTCCTGCATTGCAGGCGAATTCTTACCCTTTACCACCTGAGCTACCAGGGAAGCCCATGTTTGTTTAGCATGTTAAAATTTCCCAAGCAGTGTCATAGCCAATTTTGATAAAGGCTTTAGTTGAGAAGATAAGGACTCTGAGGGTCTTAGAGGAGTCAAGCGACTTGGCCAAATTCACCATTTGTTAGTGACTTACCCAGAGATCACATGTGATCTTCAAACGTCCTTACCATAAGTCTTTCCTCTACGTAACATTGATTCCCTCTTCAGTGCTTAGATTTCACTAAGGAAGTGCAGTAGTGATTTCAAAGAAATATTGCAAGTTCACATATGATACTTACAAGCTCTAAATATCAGGAAATGATTTTTATATCCCTAATGGTGACATTTAGCTATTTGGAATTTTAGACCAAATGTGACAGGATACACTTGAAATCCTGGAGTCTATTTAACTTCTCCATCTCTCCTCCCTTACCATCCACCTAATTGTCCTGATAGGTGGATTCTAAACCCCAAATCCCTCTTGCATCCATCTCTAGTTTTCCATTTCCACAGCCCTAGTGTGTTCTCAGGTCTTTATTATTCTATTTATTTACCTTTACTTGGAGGNAGCAGCATCCCAGTAGCTATCTATTTATACATAGTAATGTATATATCAGAGAAGGCAATGGCACTCCATTCTAGTACTTCTGCCTGGAAAGTCCCATGGATGGAGGAGCCTGGTAGGCTGCAGTCCGTGGGGTTGCTAGAGTCGGGCACGACTGAGTGACTTCACTTTCACTTTTCACTTTCATGCTTTGGAGAAGGAAATGGCAGCCCACTCCAGTGTTCTTGCCTGGAGAATCTCAGGGACGGGGGAGCCTGGTGGGCTGCCATCTATGGGGTTGCACAGAGTCGGACACGACTGAAACGACTTAGCAGCAGCAGTG
The DNA here is from genome assembly GCA_006410875.1 of Neotragus pygmaeus. NCBI lineage: Eukaryota > Metazoa > Chordata > Mammalia > Artiodactyla > Bovidae > Neotragus > Neotragus pygmaeus. The sequence continues at coordinate 1,091,843 of SJYV01013899.1, forward strand.
TATATATGCCAATGCTACTTTCTCAATTAGTCCCACACAATTACCTCTCTTTGTCTCCATTTTCTCCCCCACTGTACTTCTTACACAGTGCTGCTGAATTAAAGCTTTCAAAACACAATGCAGACAATGGCATATGTCCACCTGTCTGCCCCAGCTCTAAAACCTTAATAATCTTCCTCTGACTATAGATTAAATTCTTAATTCCATAATCTGGATTTCAAGGCCCTCAAAAATCTGGTTCCATTATTCTTTTCTAGTCTTGAGAGAATCCTCCTTTCTGGTGGGAGTTGTCAGCTCACAATGACTTGCAAGAGCCAGTCTTACACCTCTCTTCCCAACTCTGTGTTCAGTGATGTCACTTTGTAGCTGAAGCTGTCCATGGTGGAAACATTTATACCAACACAAATTGGTCAATGCCACAATCAGAACTTTTTTCTTTTTTGAAGAGCTGGTTATTAAATATATACCAGAATACCACCAGGTACAGGGTAACAAGGACCAGACCTGAGAGTGTTTGGAATGGTATAGGATACAAAGATGTTGACACTGAAAGCCCAAATCAGAGATAGGAGTGCCCCGAAGAAATGAGTAAGAAGCAGAGCACTGAAAAACTATTAAGAAGGTAGACCTGGACAAAGACTGGGTTCCCAAAGAAGCAGATATTGAGAAAGGGATTTGGGTTCAAGTAGTTTATTTGGGAGATGATCCCAGGAAGCACTGGTAGGGGATGGAGGGAAGTAAGACAGTGAAGGGAAGGCAGTTAATAGAGGGTGAGTCGACAGGCAGGTGACTACTGTGGGCGATCAGGGCTTAGTCCCACTGGGGACCTATGGAAGAGCACGTAAAACATGCCTCATGGTTGCCCACACAGGACTGAGGAATATGAGGACTTTATTCTCAGTCAGACAGCTGTGGGCCTGTGCATTAAGAAGTGACAGGGGACTTCCCTGGTGTCCAGTGGTTAAGACTCTGTTTCCCCTGAAGGAGGCCCAGGTTCAACCCTTGGCTTAGAAACTAAGACACCTGGATGCTGAACAATAAATCCAGAATTTTTTTAAAAAAAGTGGTAGGTATGCTTCCCCAACAAAAGTCATCACCCCCTCACCATGATCTCTGTCCTAGGAAACTCTTACAAATCATTTTTTAAGCTTATTTCTATGCCAGTGTTATCCTAACCAGTTGCTGTTTTATGCATTTTATGTAATAAATTTCATTTGAAGTAATGCTTAATCCCAAACAATGATTCTATGGATGAAAATTTCAAGTAGAAGAAACCTTTTGGGGGAAGGAAGGATTTTGTACCTGAAAGCACCATAATCACTCATTATTATGGTGTGATTAATAATATGTATCAATAAATGTAATCACAATAATAATCATTTATGGGGGAAAAGACAATAGAAAAATAGTGTATTCCAATTATAGACTTATTCTCTATTTCTTTCATTTTGAATAAAATATTATGTCAGGAAATTTAAAAAAGAATCGGCAGGTACATAGGGGAAGACCGAATACCGAGGGGATAGAAACAGGACATGGATGCTCATGGTTTTGTGTTTTTCNCTTATTCTCTATTTCTTTCATTTTGAATAAAATATTATGTCAGGAAATTTAAAAAAGAATCGGCAGGTACATAGGGGAAGACCGAATACCGAGGGGATAGAAACAGGACATGGATGCTCATGGTTTTGTGTTTTTCATAGTGGGCCTGGTGGTGGCGGGGCTTCATTTAAATGGTCAAGGATAGAGTGGATCCACTCCCCTAATTCTTGTTACCCCACACACCCTATTTGTTCTGTTGGGTCTATCTTTTGTAGCCCCCCTCCAGTTTTAACAATTCCCTGATTCATTCCAGTTCATCAAGGATCAGTGCTACTTCCTCCAGGAACCCCACCTAATCCCCAACCACCAGTAATGGAAGCTGGATGAGGGACCCTCTAAGCTGGAGGTCCCAAAGGGTCTGAAGCAAGGGCACAAGGGGTAAGCCCTACCCTCTTGGTGAGGATGCACGAGGTCAGGGGACAGAAACAGAAGTTGTGCTCTGGAGTCATTCCAAATGGTGAACTCCCTGTGGGTAAAGACTCATCGTTCCTGGTTATCATTGTATCCCTCAGAGCCTGCCCAGCACAGAGCCCCGGCCTACTGGTGGTGGTGGCAAAGGAGAAGGAATGAATGAAGGGCTGGGTGAACAAAGGAAGCCAAAGCCGGCAGTTGAAGTGGAATCAGAGGAGTCATGGGGGTGGTCCATAAGAGTGCCTGGACAAATTCTGAGGACCGATGGCAAACCCTGTATGCTGTCTTTCCACCCGTGACCCAAATGTTCACTGAGATAGCTTGTCTTTGGGGATTCAGTGAAATAACCTTTACGCTCATCGCACTTGTGGTACAGCACCTCTCTTCCAGTCTCTCTGGGGGTTAAGTGGAGGGTAAGCTTTTCTTAGTCCTTTCTGGGAGACTGAACTCCTACCTGCAAAGAAGGATGAGGGTTTGTGAGTCACTTTGGCATCTCAGCAGTGCCGCCCACATTCTCTGTCATGTGGCATGGCAGACTGCATGGTTTCTCCCTGAGCTTTGTTCAGATGAATTGTTTGTGTGGGTAGCATCCTTGACTGAAGAGGTGGGCTTTACATCAGTACGCAGTTGAGTGCAGTTTGCCCACTTCTCTTTGTGTCTCCCTGCAAGCATCCAGTTTCCTTCCCTTTATTAGATAGATCAGATCTGTTCACCAAAAGCTCTCCAACANCAGAGAAGACCCATTTGTAAGTGCAGTTCAATTTCATCTCACAAATAGAAATTTCTTCAGAGAATATTGAGCTAAGCCACTCAATTCTGTGGAGGTTATGGATTGAAGCCGGAGGTGACTGGTTTTCAGGTATTTCATTCTAGACCTCTCCAAGGGCTTACAGAACTCATTAAGTTCCCTTCATCCCACACACATGCCCATCTACACACACATGGACACACAGACATAGCCATTACAGGCCATCCATGCTCTCATGTTGTAGAGAGAAAGCAGTCCTCTTTGATTATTCACATTTTCCTTCATAACAAAATAAATGCCTTTTAAAAAACATATTTCTTGACTTCAGAAAACTCTGCAAGGCAAGAGACCAAGAAAGGAATGGAGTCATGATGTTTCCCTTGGCCAAGAGTAGAATTGGGGTTCTATTTCTAGTTTGTTATTTTTAGTAATTTATTAATTTAACCAAGATAAAAGAAGGAGAGGTGGCCACAGATTTTCAACAGTTTCTGGTTTCCAGCCCTTTAATAGTAAGTCTACATGAAGCTAATCCGTATCCCAGTCTTCAATTTTCAGATGAGGGCTAAGTTTTGCAGTTTTAGAATACTGACAAATCTAAGTTAGCTTTGATATCCTTTAGTCAACCAGTTATCAGTAGCAATTTATACTGCATATGAGCATGTGGCAACAGTGAGAAAGGCTGCAAGTATATTTTTTATTAATAAATTATCATTATGTTTAATAATAGAGAAATTTGGAAACAATTTGTGCTTTGATTTTCCAGATCAATAGGATCATATTAAAGGATTTTGTGAAAAAAGAGTCACTCTCCCTGGCATGCATTGCAATATGCAATGCATATTTTTTTTCTGAGATGAAAACAACAGGATGAAGTGAAAGTTCGGCCACTGAGAATTCAGATGGCTCCAGTGTGGCCTGTGGGAAATCTTGTATGAACTTCATGAGTGTTGTGGAAGACAAAGACATGAAGGATCACTGATTTGTAGTTCATTTTCTTACTTTTTCAAATGAGGTTTTAAGGCCAAAAATGGAAAATGATCATCTCAAGGTCATAGTCAAACTAGCACTCGAATTTGAGTATTTAAAACGACTACTCTTTTCATTCCATTGCTTGATGACTTTGATCCCTCCACACTGATCAAATTGGCCAATCTACCCTTATTCAATATTCCACCCCCTTTTAAAGATAAACCAAAATATCTCAGTAAAGAAGGAAAAAAACACCAAGAAAGTATGCCTTTTGTATCAGTCTGTAATGTTAAAGAAACCAAAAAATCTCTGCCATATCATCCATTGGCCCTCTCTTATGCCTCCAGAAGCTAAAGTCTTTATCTCAAATCCTCCATGGGGATCAAAATATCATTTAACACTGAATTTTTTCCTACTCTGGCAAAGTCTGTTCCTGACTGACCACATTTTACTCAAATTAAGCACTTTCTCTTCCAACAAAATACAATTATACGAGGGAACACATCCAGGTCTTCCCCCATACTCCAGTTTACTAAAGTTGGAAAATGCACTGTAGCAATGAAAGGCTTCATTCTGCCAATAGAGAATTCTCTTCCATTTTTTAGCTAGGAAGATATTTGGGTAAAGCTAACACAAGGGTCTACTATTACCTTGGCCTAAGTTCTTAGCATTCAGTGATCTAGGGTTGAAAAACATCTGTAATTATTTTTTGAAGGGATAAAATTAATGTGATGAGTGAGTCTTGCCTTTTTCCAAAAGCTCTGGCTTTAACCCGATTGCCATGACAGTTTTGATGGAAAAAGCTATACATGCTTCTCATTGTTTTCTCCAATACTATATCCTCCCTGTTATATGTTGGCTGAAGAATGACAATGTGGTTTAGGTCTGGTTTACCAAGGAGACACACATGAGTACAAAGAGACCAAGCATTTTATGGAAACACTGAAACAGTGATTCTGGCCTTGGTTTGGGTCCTCATGAACCAGACTGGGCTGCTTCCAACTGAAGCACAGGGTCTCTATGAGAACTTAAAAGCCATTTAGGTCATCAGTTTTATCTGGCTAACTAGAATGTGGGTTTATCACCAGAAAGCAAGAAATGCTTAACACAAACAAGAAAAAAAAAAAGGAGGGTGCCTGTAATGGAGGCATTTTAACGTGGTACAATTGTGGAGGTTTTCAATTTTCCTCTAATTTTTAAGTAGCTCAGGAAAGAGGTGTGGCAACTCCATTTTTGAGCCAAGGGGAGGTCTATAAGGAGACAGTAAACAGGATAGGAATTTAAACTGGAACCATTGTGTTTGCTTTCCTTTCAGTGATAAACTGTCCTGGTTAGCTCTTGATATCTATGAAAAACAGTTCTTTTTCCCAAGCCAACATTTCCTGCCCCACCTCCTGGATAGAACTGAGAAAAGGTATGGCTGCTCTAATGGTTTTTCAATGGTGTAAACATTATGAACCCCTTAACCAGGTGAGATATAACCTGTCTCTTATACACATCTTGATGATAATGATATTTTTGAAAGAAAATCTAAATTTAAAATCGATTTCTGAATTTTTTGTTAGCATGTGAAAGGAGGCTGTCTCCAATGAATTCATTAAAAAGCTACATCCTGGGACTTCCCTGGAGGTCCAGTGGCTAAGACTCCAAGTTTGCAATACAGGGGGTCCAGGTTCAATCCCTAACTAAGATCCTGCATACCTCAACTAAGACATGGTGCAGCCAAATAAATAAAATAAATATTTAAGAAAAAAGCTACATCATGCTCAGAATTAGTCAGTTGTCCATGCACACAGTCGAAGGCAGTGTGGAGCCTGTTCCACAGGAAAGGAGACAGGAGTGATGGGTTAATCAGGGAAGCAATGCTCTCAAATTTGGACATTGTTCCCAGAAGACTTCTGGAGTAGTTGCCTGTTAACAATCAGAATTTTCCCAGTGGTGGTAAAACGACATAGTAAATGATATTGTAAATTATACCCATAGAATTAGATGCAGTTGGGACCTCAGAGCTACAGAATAATGCCTTCTCTTATTTTATAGATAAGGCAAATGAGGTCCAGAGAGATAATGAGGTTTACTAGTTAGTGGCAGAGTTAGACAATAGAAGTCAGAGGAAAGCTCAGGTTTAAAGTCTAAAGAACTAGGTTTAAGGCCTGTCATCACCACTCATTGGCTCTATGACCCTGAGCAAGTTACTAAACTTTTCTTTGATGTTGCTTCACTTACAAAATGAGAGAAAGTATAATACATGTTCTGCCTACATCACAGTGTGGTTCAATTATTTATTTAATAATGGCCTACTTTGTGCCACGCCCTAAGCAAGGTGTTGGAGATACAGCGGTAAGTAAGATAAAAAGTTATCTCATTCCAGACACATGAATTCACAGTCTAGCAGTAATCTGTAAGATAATTTGTGTGGAAACTGTAAAGTGACAGGCAAGTGTTCATTATTTTATCATTCTATCCCACTGAGTTACATCTATTAAGAGTGTGATGAAATTTTATTCCATACTTTTTTAACAAAGACTCATCACTGAGCTAGAAGTAATCAACTGAGTGAATAACCAAAGCTTGGAGCTTAAATGTATACTTTTCTTTGAAAATCACAGTGATGATTTTTTACCATTGAAAGTGAAAGTGTTAGTCACTCAGTCGTGTTTGACTCTTTGTGACCTCATGGACTGTAGCCCGCCAAGCTTCTCTGTCCATGGAATTCTCCAGGCAAGATACTGGAGTGGGTTGCCATGCCCTTCTCCAGGAGATCTTCCTGACTCAGGGATAGAACCCATGTCTGTTATGTCTCTTGCATTGGCAGTTGTGTTCTTTACCATCTGAGCCACCAAGAAACCCCCCCTTTTAACATTATTACAGGTTAAATTTTTGCTAGTAAAACCTCTTCCAAGTATTTAGATAGGAAATTGCCTGGTGGTCCAGCAGTTAAGACTCCACACTTCCACCGCAGGGGGCACAGATTGGATCCCTCGTTAGGGAACTAAGATCCCACATGCCACACAGTGCAGCCAAAACCAAAAATAAGAAACAAATATTTAGGCACTTTTGGGTATTTATTAACATTCTATTTTCTATATCCAGTGGACAGACTATGACTCTGAAAATCCTGGCTACCTGTCTCTCAGTGAGTCGGGGCTGAGGCAAAAGTAAGGCTGCTGCTGCTGCTAAGTCGCTTCAGTCGTGTCCGACTCTNTTAGACAATAGAAGTCAGAGGAAAGCTCAGGTTTAAAGTCTAAAGAACTAGGTTTAAGGCCTGTCATCACCACTCATTGGCTCTATGACCCTGAGCAAGTTACTAAACTTTTCTTTGATGTTGCTTCACTTACAAAATGAGAGAAAGTATAATACATGTTCTGCCTACATCACAGTGTGGTTCAATTATTTATTTAATAATGGCCTACTTTGTGCCACGCCCTAAGCAAGGTGTTGGAGATACAGCGGTAAGTAAGATAAAAAGTTATCTCATTCCAGACACATGAATTCACAGTCTAGCAGTAATCTGTAAGATAATTTGTGTGGAAACTGTAAAGTGACAGGCAAGTGTTCATTATTTTATCATTCTATCCCACTGAGTTACATCTATTAAGAGTGTGATGAAATTTTATTCCATACTTTTTTAACAAAGACTCATCACTGAGCTAGAAGTAATCAACTGAGTGAATAACCAAAGCTTGGAGCTTAAATGTATACTTTTCTTTGAAAATCACAGTGATGATTTTTTACCATTGAAAGTGAAAGTGTTAGTCACTCAGTCGTGTTTGACTCTTTGTGACCTCATGGACTGTAGCCCGCCAAGCTTCTCTGTCCATGGAATTCTCCAGGCAAGATACTGGAGTGGGTTGCCATGCCCTTCTCCAGGAGATCTTCCTGACTCAGGGATAGAACCCATGTCTGTTATGTCTCTTGCATTGGCAGTTGTGTTCTTTACCATCTGAGCCACCAAGAAACCCCCCCTTTTAACATTATTACAGGTTAAATTTTTGCTAGTAAAACCTCTTCCAAGTATTTAGATAGGAAATTGCCTGGTGGTCCAGCAGTTAAGACTCCACACTTCCACCGCAGGGGGCACAGATTGGATCCCTCGTTAGGGAACTAAGATCCCACATGCCACACAGTGCAGCCAAAACCAAAAATAAGAAACAAATATTTAGGCACTTTTGGGTATTTATTAACATTCTATTTTCTATATCCAGTGGACAGACTATGACTCTGAAAATCCTGGCTACCTGTCTCTCAGTGAGTCGGGGCTGAGGCAAAAGTAAGGCTGCTGCTGCTGCTAAGTCGCTTCAGTCGTGTCCGACTCTCTGCGACCCCATAGACGGCAGCCCACCAGGCTCCCCCGTCCCTGGGACTCTCCAGGCAAGAACACTGGAGTGGGGTGCCATTTCCTTCTCCAGTGCATGAAAGTGAAAAGTGAAAGTGAAGTCGCTTAGTCGTGTCCGACTCTTCGCGACCCCATGGACCGCAGCCTACCAGGCTCCTCCGTCCATGGGATTTTCCAGGCAAGAGTACTGGAGTGGGGTGCCATTGCCTTCTCCTAAAGTAAGACTAAATCAGCTCAAATCCATACTGGCTATTTGAAAATATGAAACCCTCGGATCACCCATGTTATTAGAAACTATAGAGAATGAGTCTCTGTTGAAAAGTGACTTAACATGGAAATGCTGTCATTTTCATGTGGTGTATTTTTCTTTCCTACTCTTTTAGTGAGCCACACTACCAGTTAGATGAATTCAGACTTGCTGATCTCCAGTAATACCTACTGGGGCTTCCCAGGGGGCACTAATGGTGAAGAACCCACTTGCCGATGCAGAAGACATAAGAGACACAGGTTTGATCCCTGGGTGGGGAAGATCCCCTGGAGGCAGGCATGGGAACCCATTCCAGTGTTCTTGCCTGGAGAAATTCCATGGACAGAGGAACCTGATGGTCTACAGTCCATAGGGTCGCAAAGAGTTGGACACAACCGAAATGACTTAGCAAGCACTCAATAATACCTACAGTCTTTGATGACCCATTAACAACAGAGAAAATATTCCTGTCATCTCCACTTATATGGTATTTTTACTTTGATTTTCAGCCTTCTTCAGACATTCCGGTTCTTTTTCAACCTCCCCAGCCACCCCCCACCCATCTCTCTTGGAACAGTGGAGGGTCCCTGTTGCACTAGAGTAGGAAATACATGGTTAGGGTTTGGCAGTGCCACAAATAGGGGCTTCACAGTTTTGAAGTGAGCAGCCATATGGCCATGGACATGATAAAATAACCACTTGAGTGAGGCTAAAGCCATCTACACAGGCTCCCAGATCAATCATTATTAGTCAATTTTCTTTCTTTCTTTCTTTTTTTTTTACAAAATCAATAGGATCAGACACCAAGACTGCCGAAAACACCCAAATCCATAGGCTTTTCATCTCGCAAACAAGGCTCGAGAGCCTGGCTGTGTTTGGATNCATTATTAGTCAATTTTCTTTCTTTCTTTCTTTTTTTTTTACAAAATCAATAGGATCAGACACCAAGACTGCCGAAAACACCCAAATCCATAGGCTTTTCATCTCGCAAACAAGGCTCGAGAGCCTGGCTGTGTTTGGATAATAGACAGTATTCTATGATTTGTTGTCTATTATGGGAAACACAGCTTTTAAAGAAACCACTAAAAAAAATCTTTCTTTATCAGAGAAGACCCATTTGTAAGTGCAGTTCAATTTCATCTCACAAATAGAAATTTCTTCAGAGAATATTGAGCTAAGCCACTCAATTCTGTGGAGGTTATGGATTGAAGCCGGAGGTGACTGGTTTTCAGGTATTTCATTCTAGACCTCTCCAAGGGCTTACAGAACTCATTAAGTTCCCTTCATCCCACACACATGCCCATCTACACACACATGGACACACAGACATAGCCATTACAGGCCATCCATGCTCTCATGTTGTAGAGAGAAAGCAGTCCTCTTTGATTATTCACATTTTCCTTCATAACAAAATAAATGCCTTTTAAAAAACATATTTCTTGACTTCAGAAAACTCTGCAAGGCAAGAGACCAAGAAAGGAATGGAGTCATGATGTTTCCCTTGGCCAAGAGTAGAATTGGGGTTCTATTTCTAGTTTGTTATTTTTAGTAATTTATTAATTTAACCAAGATAAAAGAAGGAGAGGTGGCCACAGATTTTCAACAGTTTCTGGTTTCCAGCCCTTTAATAGTAAGTCTACATGAAGCTAATCCGTATCCCAGTCTTCAATTTTCAGATGAGGGCTAAGTTTTGCAGTTTTAGAATACTGACAAATCTAAGTTAGCTTTGATATCCTTTAGTCAACCAGTTATCAGTAGCAATTTATACTGCATATGAGCATGTGGCAACAGTGAGAAAGGCTGCAAGTATATTTTTTATTAATAAATTATCATTATGTTTAATAATAGAGAAATTTGGAAACAATTTGTGCTTTGATTTTCCAGATCAATAGGATCATATTAAAGGATTTTGTGAAAAAAGAGTCACTCTCCCTGGCATGCATTGCAATATGCAATGCATATTTTTTTTCTGAGATGAAAACAACAGGATGAAGTGAAAGTTCGGCCACTGAGAATTCAGATGGCTCCAGTGTGGCCTGTGGGAAATCTTGTATGAACTTCATGAGTGTTGTGGAAGACAAAGACATGAAGGATCACTGATTTGTAGTTCATTTTCTTACTTTTTCAAATGAGGTTTTAAGGCCAAAAATGGAAAATGATCATCTCAAGGTCATAGTCAAACTAGCACTCGAATTTGAGTATTTAAAACGACTACTCTTTTCATTCCATTGCTTGATGACTTTGATCCCTCCACACTGATCAAATTGGCCAATCTACCCTTATTCAATATTCCACCCCCTTTTAAAGATAAACCAAAATATCTCAGTAAAGAAGGAAAAAAACACCAAGAAAGTATGCCTTTTGTATCAGTCTGTAATGTTAAAGAAACCAAAAAATCTCTGCCATATCATCCATTGGCCCTCTCTTATGCCTCCAGAAGCTAAAGTCTTTATCTCAAATCCTCCATGGGGATCAAAATATCATTTAACACTGAATTTTTTCCTACTCTGGCAAAGTCTGTTCCTGACTGACCACATTTTACTCAAATTAAGCACTTTCTCTTCCAACAAAATACAATTATACGAGGGAACACATCCAGGTCTTCCCCCATACTCCAGTTTACTAAAGTTGGAAAATGCACTGTAGCAATGAAAGGCTTCATTCTGCCAATAGAGAATTCTCTTCCATTTTTTAGCTAGGAAGATATTTGGGTAAAGCTAACACAAGGGTCTACTATTACCTTGGCCTAAGTTCTTAGCATTCAGTGATCTAGGGTTGAAAAACATCTGTAATTATTTTTTGAAGGGATAAAATTAATGTGATGAGTGAGTCTTGCCTTTTTCCAAAAGCTCTGGCTTTAACCCGATTGCCATGACAGTTTTGATGGAAAAAGCTATACATGCTTCTCATTGTTTTCTCCAATACTATATCCTCCCTGTTATATGTTGGCTGAAGAATGACAATGTGGTTTAGGTCTGGTTTACCAAGGAGACACACATGAGTACAAAGAGACCAAGCATTTTATGGAAACACTGAAACAGTGATTCTGGCCTTGGTTTGGGTCCTCATGAACCAGACTGGGCTGCTTCCAACTGAAGCACAGGGTCTCTATGAGAACTTAAAAGCCATTTAGGTCATCAGTTTTATCTGGCTAACTAGAATGTGGGTTTATCACCAGAAAGCAAGAAATGCTTAACACAAACAAGAAAAAAAAAAAGGAGGGTGCCTGTAATGGAGGCATTTTAACGTGGTACAATTGTGGAGGTTTTCAATTTTCCTCTAATTTTTAAGTAGCTCAGGAAAGAGGTGTGGCAACTCCATTTTTGAGCCAAGGGGAGGTCTATAAGGAGACAGTAAACAGGATAGGAATTTAAACTGGAACCATTGTGTTTGCTTTCCTTTCAGTGATAAACTGTCCTGGTTAGCTCTTGATATCTATGAAAAACAGTTCTTTTTCCCAAGCCAACATTTCCTGCCCCACCTCCTGGATAGAACTGAGAAAAGGTATGGCTGCTCTAATGGTTTTTCAATGGTGTAAACATTATGAACCCCTTAACCAGGTGAGATATAACTTAAAAAATTTTTCCAGTTAATCAATCACTCAAACCCTCTCAGGCTGGTATGACAGATGGACAGGATGTACTGCTCCAATATTTTTGTCCCCAAGAACCCTGGGAACTTATTCTGTCCAAAAGGGGTTCATGGAAAGAGGTAACCAAAATATTGGTATAGTTCATTATTAATGTATTTTGGATTTGACCCTCATGGTGCTATGGACAAAAACTCATCCACCAGGCACTCTCACCAGTTTTCTAGTTTTTGTACTTGTCTCAGGCTACTATCTGTAGGATTCAAGGTTATAATGCCTTTTTCTTGTTTCATGTGTATATGTCCAACTATTCTTCCCAGCGGTGCAAATGCTGTAGAACCTTAGGGAATTTCAGCTTCAGCAACATACCAGGCCGCAATCAATTCTCCATGACTCTTAGGCTTTGTGTTCAGCCTGGACCACTGCCCACACTTGCTCTTGCCTCAACATTAATTCTTTTTGGGGTGGGGCACTTTTAGTATCTTTTTTGGTTACCAGACTTCAATCAGGGCCTTAAAAATCCATCATGGAAAATCTCTCTAAATTCATGCCCAGAAATCTGCTGAATTTCTTATACAAATTGATTTACTTCCACCTCACTCAATCATTCATTTACTTAAGAAATATTTATTGAATGCCTACTATATTCCAGGCATTGCAAGCAGCATTGGGATATATTAATGAATAAAACAGGCAGGACCTCTGACATTGTGGGTCATGTAATTTAATGGGAAGATTAAAAGTAAGCAGTGAACAGGGACGTCCCTGGTGGCCTAGTGGTTGAGAATCTGCTTTCCAATGCAGGGACCTTGGGTTCAGTCGCTGGTTGGGGAATTAAGATTCCATATGCTGCAGGGCAGCTAAGCCTAGGCACCACAGCTATGGTGCCCGGGCGCCACAACTAGAGAGAAGTCTGCATGTCACAACAGATCCCATGTGCTGTGACTAAAACTCGATGCAGGCAAAAATAAAGAAACAAATAAATATTTTTTTTAAAAGACCTTAAAAAAAAAATAA
>SJYV01013899.1:1106573-1132517 GCA_006410875.1 Neotragus pygmaeus
TTTTTTTTTTTAATAGCTTATCTGCTAAGATTTATTGGTTTATTGGAGGTGTGATTCCACAGTAACAGGAATGAGGGCCACATATCAGCTGCCGCCCTGTGGAGACTAGAGACACAAAGAGGTATTCTTCTGATCTCTCGTGGTCTAAGGAAAAGAATTTGAAATAAGGCTTCTGTCACTATATAAATTTGAAAATGAACGGTCTGGACAAAAAGGGAATATTCGAGCAGGATGTTGGTAACTTCTATTTTTAAACTCAAATCTGTCAATGGAGAAATAAAAAGAGCCTCTCACAACACAATCCCAAAAGCAGAATATCAGCGCTAACTCTAACCCTACCTCCAGCTTAGAAATTTCTTAAAGTTTGTAAGGACAAACTTGAGAAAGCTTCAGAGACCTTTTACCTCTTCCAATCTGTTTTCTGTTTGGGCAATAAAGAGCTAGAAGTTGAAGCTCTTTTGAAGCAGCTAAAGGTGTTGCTGCCCCTCCTCTTTCACCATTATTTTGCTATTTCCTTTCGCGGGAAGGGGGGAAAAAATCAGTGCTCTGCAAAATTTCCATTTCCTTTTCATTTCCATTAATTTTTCTCTGAGGTTCAACCACACCACCACAATTCTAAAATCTATGATATGCATTCAATGAAGCATACAGTCCTGTGAGTATTTAGAGCAGAGTAGATGCAACAAGGGCTTTCCGGCTGGCTCAGACAGTATAGAATCCGCCTGCATCGTGGGAGACCTGGATTCAGTCCCTGGGTTGGGAAGATCCCCTGGAGGAGGGCATGGACTCCAGTATTCTTGCCTGGAGAATCCCCCTGGACAGAGGAGCCTGGTGGGCTACACTCTATAGTATTGCAGAGTTGGACATGACTGAGCTACTAAGCACACAAATATAACAAAACCCTATAGGGGCTGAAAGTAAGGAGGATACTGAATCCCTTAAGTGTTAGAGTTTGGCAGCTCAGCTTTTGTGGGCTCCAATATAGCCAGGAGTCAGAGCTTAAACTCTAGGGAATTAAAAAAGGCCTGAAAATTAGCTCATGGTTGGTTTTTCCTGGTTTTGATGGGTGCAAATTCAACACCTATAGTGATATTTCCCAAATTTCTTGAATCTAAGGAGTGGGGTTTTCCAGGAAACTTTTTTCCTTCCCCTTTTAATATAATATCAGGTGACATCTTAACCCATGGAATATTAATGTGTTATTGTAAGATATAGCGTCAAGAAAGTTTTATCTTCTGTGATTTTATGTTGTTTGGACCTTATTCCAGAATAAATTATACTCTCAGAGCTGCCTTAAATGTTGGTGACTTAAAAAAAAAACGCACAACATGAGAGTTGCAAGTTAAGTTTTATTGGGGTGTGGATGCAAAATGAGGTGCGGACTGCAGCCTGGGAGAGAGCACCTCAGATAGCTCTAAGAGACTGCTCCAAAGAGACAGTGGGGAAGGTCAGGATGTATGAGATTTTGGTAAAGGGGAAGTACATGCAATCAAGCACATATTTTTCTGGAAGGTTTCTACTAGTCTCGGGAAACTTTTGCTAGTCATGAAGAACAGTCATCACTGTGAAGGATTTTATTGCTTTTCTAAATATGGGGTGATACAGGAATTGGACTGACTCATAAAATTAGCTCCTGAATTTATCTAACTATCTAAAGATCTGTCCTGCCAGCCTTTCCCCTGAGCACAGAGTGCCTCATTCTTGCTCTCCACCCTGAACTCCTTTCATGGAGTGTTGAAGGTCAGCAGCTACAGTAGCTCATGATTTAATCCTTGTAGAGGTAGATGGTAAGTGCCGATGGCAAGTGCCTATTTATGGAGTTGACAGTGTGAATTGGGAAAGATTAAGCTGCCATGCCTCCATCCCAAGCCAGACATGTTAAACCTGTTTACAGATCCCTAGAAGGATCCAACTGACAGAGAAAAATGCATGAATACCAAAGAATTTACTTCTCAACAATATCAGTACTTATATATTCCAAGCACTAAATAGTACTAGATAGTATCACTAGTTAATATTATCAGAGCCAAACATAAAACCAGCAAACACACATAAAATTAAATTTCCTGCCTAATTGCCACATCTCTAAAGTTATCAAATTGTTTTCTGTTACTACCCAGATCTTGGACACAATTTTGAAAGTTTTTTACTAGGGTTCCAGTAAAAGGAAGAAAATGAATATCTATTCTAGAAAATTCTTTAGCTAGCAATTTTTTTTGTATACTTACAAATTTATTTTTAAAATATCTGAATCTTATTCTACACTTTAAAATGTTTATTTCTTTTTTATGTTTTGTTATGTGCATAATCTATTAGGATAGTAATACATATAAGTAAACATAAGTAAGTAAACATATATTGTAGATCTATCTTCAAATTTTTTTAATGTTTTGCATCTGTAATAAAAAAAATTAAGACAATTGCTTTAAAGAATTTTCCATCTGAAGAGTGTTTGAATCACACATTTTTAAAAGCTAAAGACAATGGTAGGTCTTAGGAATGTTGAACAAAATTTTAATGCACATATAGGCTGAAAACACTAATCCTTATTAGAGTTGAATATATCATTAGATCTTGTATTAAATCTATCAATTAATCATTATCCAGCTAACCCACAAACCCTCCATCTTTATGGAAGCCCCTTTCCTTACTAATTAGAATCTCTGAAGGGCTTTATCTCATAAAAGGTCTACTGAAAAAAATCTATTCACCTTCTGAACATTAAACAAGCTCTGCTAGAAAGTTGGATACTTAGTAAAATATATATTTGTCTGAGTTATTTGACATCATGCAGTGAAAACAACAAATTGAGAGAATTTGTTATTTTCTTACTTATTATCTTGTTATCAATGCAAAAAGACATAAATTCCACCAGATAATTTACTCTTCATCTCAAGTAGCACAAGCTTTTTTTCTTAGGCTGGAGTTCAAGCATGATTATTTTCTGATAGTCATTTTACTCCAAGTAAAATGAATGCTTAATATACATGGTAAATCACAATTTGACCTTGGTTATTCATAATTTCTAATGGTATACAATACTAATTATTATTAAATAGAGAGAACACTGAGAATAAATGCTGTCCATTTTATATACTGATTATCCCAAATAACAATTACTGTCATCATAATGTAATAGAATGTTAAAATGGGACTTAGTCTCAGTTTCTGCCCAGGCCCAATAGGTTCTGACTCTTTCCTCAGTCTGAAGTGAGATGCTAGACCACTAAAACAGGGCTTGCAAAGGAGGTACACAAGAATTAGTTTTGCAACCCACTGGTGATTGCCTCCAGCTTTTAAAACGGATTGTAGAAACCAGGAGGTGAGTTGTAGATTTGAAGAGGATTTTAGCTATGTATTGTTGTATAAAAAACTAAGATCGTGGCATCTGGTCCCATCACTACATGGCAAATAGAAAGGGAAAAAGTGGAAGCTGTGACAGATTTTATTTTCTTAGGCTCCAAAATCATTGTGGACAGTGACTGCAGCTATGAAATTAAAAGATGCTTGCTCCTTGAAAGGAAAGCTATGACAAACCTAGATAGCATATTAAAAAACAGAGACATCACTTTGCCAACAAGGGTCCATACAGTCAAAGCTATGGTTTTTCCAGTAATGTATGGACGTGAGAATTGGACCGTAAAGAAGGCTGAGTGCCGAAGAATTGATGCTTTCAAACTGTGGTGCTGGACAGAAGACTCTTGAGAGTCTCTTGGATAGCCAGGAGATGAAACCAGTTAATCCTAAAGGAAATCAGTCCTGGGTGTTCACTGGAAGGACTGATGTTGAAGCTGAAGCTACAATACTTTGGCTACCTGATGAGAACAGCCAACTCACTGGAAAAGACCCTGATGCTGGGAAAGATAGAAGGCAGAAGGAGAAGAGGGCAGCAGAAACTGAGATGGTTAGATAACATCACCAACTCAATGGACATGAATCTGAGCCAATTCTGGGGGACAGTGAAGAACAAAGGAGCCTGGAGTGCTGCAGCCCATGGAGTTGTAAAGAGTCGGAGACGACTTAGCAACTGAACAACAGCAACAACCATTGTATATGATGTGCCTCACATGGATGAGAATTATTCCCTCACCTCAAGATTAGGGCAAGTGGCTATGATGGCACTAATATCTTCAATAGGAGAGCTTGAAGACACAGTACAGTGATGTCAGGCCTATAAGTGGAAAATATAGAGAGGGACTGGCTGGCTAGCTATTTTGATGGCAGAACAAGAGTCTATGCTGGGACGGACTCAACTCTAGTAAGAGCAGAGAGCATGCAGGGTTTCCCATGAACCAATATGGATGAAGAAAGAGACCTATCATGGTGCTATGTCACATTATGGCCAAAAGACTTCCTGAAGCACCCAGGTTGGGGAGATCTCAGCAAAAAGAGCTTGGATATGTTTCCTTGAATGGCAAAGATGATGTAAATGTCCGCCATCAAGAACTGCTATGAGAAATTCCCAGTGACAAGACTTCTTCCATGGACCCTCAAAAGTACCCCAGAAAAGAATCAGCCTCAAACACCTATACTAATGCTAGATTGCTAGAACAGAACCAGACTTTGCCTGGCCCTTAACTCCTCACCTTCCTTTGACTTTACTTGGAGGAACTGAAGGTAAGGAAACAGGAAACAGTTCATGGCTCCCCTTCTTCTGTGGAAGAGGCCAGCTTAAATTAGGCATGAGCTGGAAGGAAAAGGGTATTAACCTGTAGTACATTTCTTAAAGTCAAAAAAATTATCATTATTATTATACATTCTTTAACCAAGACTCTTTGAGGGAGTAAAGTAAGCAGAGAACTTTTTCTTTCCCTGAAAGTTACTAAAAAAGCCACAGGGTCCACTGTAGCTGACCGGGGACAACAAAGAACAATTCTTCAAGGATAGATTTGAAAGGCAGTAGAGGAAAATGAATGAAATTGTTTTCTTTTGTATGTACATACAAATTCTATTTGTACCATCTAATGATTTCAATTACGGGGCTTCCCTGGTGACTCAGTGGTAAAGAATCCACCTGCCATTGCAGGAGACGTGGGTTCCATCCCTGGGTCAGGACGGTCCCCTGGAGAAGGAAATTGGAACCCACTCCAGTATTCTTGCCTGGGAAATCCCATGGACAGAGGAGCCTGGAGGGCTACAGTCCATGGGGTTGCAAAGAGTCAGACTCAAATTAGTGACTAAACAACAATGATTTCAATAGTACTAGCTAAAATTTATCAAATACTTATTATATGCCAGACACTATCTGATTTCCATGTATCGAACAATTTCATCCTCACAACAACTATATAAGCTTCTTATACTCATTTTCTAGGTGAGAAATTTAAGTGCAGAGAGTGTGGGTAACTTGACTAACTATGAAGTAACAAAGCCACTTATGATTATTTTCAGCACAGAATTCAACCTCTTTCCTCAAGTTTTTCTTTTCTCTCAACATTCAAAAAACTGGATATCTAAAATGTAAACCACAGCCATATCAATTTGAAAGCATTAGCACTTTGCAGAGACACATGAGTTTACACGTGATTTGCTATATTTTGTCTCAAAAATTAAACAATGAATTACCATAGGACATGGGTTTTGTTTTCTTAAATATATATTTTTCTTTTTATTTTTCATAGATGTGGGCAACCACTACAGGATAAAGTACAGCTGAAGGGCCGTGACCTCCTCACTCTAAAGAACTTTACAGGAGAAGAAATTAAGTATATGCTATGGCTATCAGCAGATCTGAAATTCAGGATAAAACAGAAAGGAGAGGTATGTGGTATTTCCATATTACCTTCCACTGTTACCAATCAGTCTTTTTTTTTTTTTTCTTTTGGCTGCATGGCATATGATGAGGAATCTTAGTTCCCTGACCAGGGATCAAACCCGTGCCCCCTGCAATGGAAGCATGAATTCTTAACTACTGGACAACCAGGGACGTTCCAATCAGCCTTTTGAAAGACAGCCTTTACAAAGAAAGAGGAAAAAGAAAATATATTAAAATTCCTAAACAGTAGCTAGGTAATGAAATCACACAGACAAGGTAATTGATTATCACTGAGTGCACAGGCATACAAAAAGCATAAAAATCAGTTATTCAATGACAAGTCATTGCATTTCTTTCATGTGAAATGTTGAAAGTCATTATTAACTGAATCAGAACCTAAGGAATCATTTCTCTGGAATGATTTTATTTTTACCCTTACCTTCTTTTCTGTTTTCTAGCAGATTTAAAATAAGGATGATATATTTTTTTCCTAGCAACAAATTCCAGTGGTGGATGAAGATCAGATATTTCATCATTAGGATAATTTCAAAAAATTCAGGATGATGTGATGGTGTTAAAAATTTAGATTAGCAAAGAACCAATTAAAAGGTAACCAAGTAGGAGAAGAAATGGGATATGGTGCTTAGCTGGAAGCATTATTCTGCATTTTGAGCAATTTATGTTTGAAACACAATGCAGCAGCTTCATTTAGACTGCTTAACTGTGAAAGCGTTTTCATATTCCAAGCTTGTTCAAAAGCATTTGAAAGAGCTGGTTTCAGATTGAGAAATTTGTACACAACCTTGACTCTCTTATCTAGCTCACAAACTCTCCAAGTTCCTAAGAATGAACCCAAAACAGGTGTGACTCCAAATGCTATTGGTTCCTATAGAAGACCTTGAAATAAGGAGAAAAGCTCCCTCCTCGAGACTCCAGGCTTTTGTTTTCCACACTTTGTGGTGAGGAAGGTTAGCTGGCAGGAATCTATTTGTTCCAGAACTCATCCTATCAGGAAGTCCATCTGTAGCAGAGGAAGGAGAAAGAGCCCTACCCCACATCCAAACTCAGATTGTTTCCACATGACTTCTAGAAACAAAGCCTTTGCACTCTCCCCAGGATGCATGCTGAAAGTGTATTTGAAACTCTGGGGTGTCATCTTTAGGAGTCTGAGTGGCCCCTGTTGTGACAGAGAAACATGTTCCTGGCTGAGAAGACACTTCCCAAACAAGCATCTTTGAAGTCATTGAACATTGGTAGAAGTTTCTTTTACTGAGTCTAAGCTTGCTCTGCTTGCCTCATCATAGGCCAATGAATCTGACAGACAAGGGTTGAGGAAAGGAATACAACTTTATTCGGAAAGCTGGCTGACCAAGAAGACTGCAGACTAATATCTCAAAATAGCCATCTTATCAGGGTCTGGATGCCAGGTTATTTTATAGAACACAGATGGGGGAGGTGAGGAGGTAAAGTAAAAAGGACATTAATCTTGCAAATATGTCCTGGAATGGCCAGACTTAGGGATAGGATATGTTAATTTCTTCCTTCCTGTAGCCATCCACAGGTGGACAGGGTCCTGAACAAAGGCATTTTGGTTTAACATTCAGGAAGATGAGCAGGTTTCACCAAGGCAGGCCATTATACATGGACAGTATCTTTTTAGTGAACAAAAGCAACTGGAAGCAAATGTTAAAGTAAAAGAAACAGATCCAACATGGAGTCAGTTCTTCCCTGTAACATTTCCACAGATTTAAGTAAGAAGATGGTTCTAGTATGAAATATTAATACATTTTGGAACAAGTGTTCAGGTTGAACCCAGAGCAACAATATTACTTTCTCATTACATGTCCATAAGCTGTCGGATTCCTCTTTCCTTCCCCTATTTGTATACAACAGGAAATAAACTCTTTAAATTCACTTTGTAAATAACATATGAATGCTTATTTGGGAGCAATGTTAATTATTCTAGTTTCTGATAATGTAAAGAATAAATCTTAAAATATAATCCTTGCTAGTAGATATAAAATGTATATTTCATTTTAATTAGTTTAATTGTATTATTATCCTTGACTTTCAGTATTTGCCTTTACTGCAAGGGAAGTCCTTAGGCATGATTTTTGAAAAAAGAAGTACTCGAACAAGATTGTCCACAGAAACAGGTGAGTTCACAGACAAACTTGGACTTGTGTTGAAGAGGGGGCCAACGGGTGAGGAGGAGGAGCCCAGTGGTGGGAGGAGGAGGTGGGAGGAGGAGCCCAGTGGTGGGAGGAGGAGCCCAGTGGTGGGATTTATCTGTCTCTTTGGCAACAACAAAGGGAAAACAATGTCACCAAGTAGCAATGGAAATAGCAATGGAAGCCTCTGAATGTTCTTTCTGATTCTCACAGCAGTTGCAAGCAGGAAGATGAGCCTCATCTGTAGGAATTCCATGAGGACTTGAGTAGATATCTCAAATAATTCATATTCAGTACAGAATATTCATGTTCATAAATTCTCAGGCTTTCAATTCAACGCGAGCAAGAAATGTGCATTTTTGTAAAGTGTAAAGAGCTTTTCCTTGTTTATATCAGTTCTGCTGGATGATGGAAACAATCTCTGCAATCCAAATCCTGTCATTTCATCATTTACTTTGTCAGTTTAGGGTCTCTTCACACTTTCCCCACAGTCATGGTTAAGTCCTGGAGAGAATCTCAATGTCAAGGCATCTAGGGCTGTAGGGATCTGGTCTTTGATCATCAGGACATCATCATCAAATGTCTATGTTGGAATCTGCTGGGACTTCTGTATCCCTACTGGACCTTGACTGGCTCCCATTCACTGTGGAGGAGTTTTATTCTGATCACAAGATCTGAGATTGCTCTTTGTTTGGCTCTCTTGTTGACGCAAGTTTGTGTGCCTGACTTCCAGTGAGACTAAACAAACTGAAATGTTGGAGTTTGGAGCAGAGAAAGGTTTACTGCAAAGCCATGCAAGGAGACAAGGTGGCTCAAGCCTTAAAACGACTTGAGCTTCCTGAAGATTTTCGATAAATCATTTTTAAAAGCCAGGTGAGGGGGTGGGGTGGGGGTTGCAGGTACTTGATCAGTTTGTTCACAATGATTGGCTGATGGTGAGTTAGGGTAGTGTCATAGGGGTTAACATTATCAGTCCTTAGAGTCCAGGAGGCCTGGGGCTAGGTGATCAGAGTCATCAAATAGTTAACATCTTCCATTTGGTGGGGATTTTTCTCATTAGATAAACAACTCTGAGAATTTACTACACCAAATACTATATACACCAAATACTATTATCTAGGTGTCTCAGAGAGGAGCGGAAACAGAGGATATGGGGGAAGGTCTGTCCCTGAGAAGATCCTACAGGGTCCTGCTTGGTTATACTCTCAAGCTCTTGTCAGCTCTCCATGCCACAGTAGTGGGCACAGAGATATTGCAAGACTCTCTCTATTGTTCCTTCCTCTTTCTGGGTGCCAGGGAGTTCTAGAATATTTGCTCCTTCCTTGAACTCTGTCTTAAAAGAGACAGATGTTCTCAGCTCTGGTGTCCCCCAAACTCATCTGAAATTTCCACTATGCTTTGCACCCTTCAGTACGTGGCCTGGGGGACAGACAGCAGAGTACAGTGTCAAAGGTCCACCAATGTCTGTTTCTGTTGCTTTTTTGCTCTTGCTCTTCATCTTCTTCCCCTCCAGTTCCCAGGTGATAAAGGAGGAGGAAAAATTGGCTTTAACTACCTATGCATTCTTTCAAGTACCTATGTTTGCACTTGAAATCCTAGCTGTTGACACTCAAAATATGTTTTCTCAAATTATGATGGCTGTAATGAGTTTCAAAAAAATTCATCACCTCTTTTTTCTCTTTGCATTTCTACTCCATCAGACCTCCCTTGAATCAATAACATGACTGCCCCAAAGGGCAAATGGATAGGATCGAGGAAAAGGTAGCACAAACGAAAACATATTTGTTGATTCTTTGTGTATCTCAAGCATCAGAGCTTTCTAGGGCTCAGAAGCAAACAACCACTTCATGCAGTTCTTTCATTGTAAAGACCAGTAATGAGGTATCTAAAATACATAACAAAATGGAGTTCTGTGGGATCAAGTGACTTGCTAAGTTCATGCAATTAACACAAATAGCACCAGGGTTCAGATCTCAAGTTTACTGTTCTTGTTAATGCACTCCTCTTGCCCCCTGAGAGAAGGAAGGAGGAAAAAAGGAACCATATAAGGTGTCACCTAATCTTTAAAGTCCTAGGAAGAAAACCGATGAGAACATTTTGTTCTTTAAAGCTAGGTCCTTTAAAAGGTCAAGGTCACATTGACATCTGATGTCCAGCAATGGAAAAGTGAATATTGCATAAACCAGTCAGTAGTTCTGAAATTCTGCTCCTTTTCAACATTGGTTATCATTTTTAAAAATCATTAGTACTTAAGAGAGGTAGTCTTTTCTGAAACCATCAAAGAGTTGATTAAATACATACAATTTTCTCAATGTTAAGTTTTTCTCAAATTATTTTTTTCTCACCCCCTTTCACTTTGCCAATTGGACTTATGTCTTTTTTGGTCATTCAAGTGGGGCAAAGGAAATAACCTTTTAAAACTCAGGCAAACTGGGTGTTTGTTTTGTAACCTGTCAGAGGAAACATTGTAATAAACTTAGTTTGCACACACACACAAAAAAAATTATTTTTTTCTTAGTTGTTGATGTTGTCTACCATGTTTCTCTGTTCAAATATTATTTTTAATTTCACATATCCCTGAATAAGTGATCAGTTTTACCATGCACATGTCATGTGGTAGATAAGCTACTAATAAAACCAAGAGTGAAGATTTAATAAGCTTTTGGGCACAGACCCTACACTAAGTGCTCTACATTAATTGCATGGATTATCTCACTTAATCCTCAGGACAACTCCATGAGGGTGAGACCACTGAGGAAAATAGGCTAAAATAGGTTCAGCGAAAGGCCCACAGACATATAGCTAATAAATGGCAGACCCAGGATTAGAAGCTATTATTAAACATAGTTTTAAACGTCTAATTTAATTTGAGCACGTGTTAGTCGTTTTATTCCAGCAAAATTGTTTCTACAGGTGGCATTAAGCATTTTGTTAAATGATGATTTTCTATAAAGAAGTGCTCTTTATAGAAATCTACACAAAATTACAAACAACAAATATATGAGAAAAGGAACATATGACCATAAAAGTTATGGTTCAAAATATTCCTCATGATCTTCAATAAATACTCATGGGTTTCATTGAGATGGCATCCTGCCAAACTCAATAGTAGGAGAATCAGTCAGAGTAAGCAGCTAATTTCAATGCATATAGAAATGGTAAACCTCAACCCAAAACATGGCAGTACATTTCTATTATGTACATGTGCATCTTAAGAGTTGTCTGTTGGCACAATTTTTCATCAAAACCTATTACCCTGCTGTTTAGAATGAAAATAAGACGTAATTAAAACTGTCTATTTCTACCCCAGATTTGTGCCAGCCTCTGGGATGGGGTGATCCTCACTGGATAATCCTTGAGGATTCCATCTCAAACCTGAGTTGCAACGATACAGCAGTATTAGCTTGTTAATTGGTCAGTCTTATCTGACACTTTGCGACATCATGGACTGTATCCCGCCATGGCTCCTCTGGCCATGGATTTCCCAGACAAGAATACTGGAGTGGCTTGCCATGCCCTGCTCCAGGGGATCCTCCTGACCCAAGGATAGAACCTGGGTCTCCTGCATTGTGGGCAGATTCTTTACTGTCTGAGCCACTGAGGATTTCCTAGTATTATCTTGCTGCTGCTGCTGGTAAGTCGCTTCAGTTGTGTCCGACTCTGTGCAACCCCATAGACGGCAGCCCACCAGGCTCCCCTGTCCCTGGGATTCTCCAGGCAAGAACACTGGAGTGGGTTGCCATTTCCTTTTCCAATGCATGAAAGTGAAAAGTGAAAGTGAAGTTGCTCAGTCGTGCCTGACTCGTAGCGACCCCATGGACTGCAGCCCACCAGGCTCCTCTGTCCACGGGGTTTTCCAGGCAAGAGTACTGGAGTGGGGTGCTGTCGCCTTTATCTTAGGAGACAAAATAAAATTCTCCACCCAAATCAAGCCATATTTATTACTCATGTAATATTTTTATTAAAATGTAAGACACATACAGAAAAATGCACAAATCATTAATTACACAGTTCAGTGAATTTTTATACATCCTTGTAACTAATACCCAGATAGAGAAATGATGTGAATAGCACCCAGAAGTCCTCCCTTGTATCTCCTTCCGTTTGCTACTCTCTGCCCCACCCCCCAAGGGTAATCATTATCCTGGCTTCCAACCTCACAGATTAGTTTAGCTGTTTTCAAACTTTATAGAAATGGAATCATTCAGTACCTGCTCTTTTGTGTCTGGCTTCTTTTGCTCAGCATTATGTTTGGGAGCTATATCAATGCCGCTGCGTGTAGCTGTAGCTCATTCATTCCTCAGTCACTTTTGTGTATGCCAGCCTGGCAAACCAGACAATTCTCCTGCGTGACTACTGATGATTATACTCCTTCACTGCAAATTAATTGAGCAGATAGACGGATACATTTATTAATCTCGGTAAGCACAGTATTGGATGGAAAAATGCACATGGCATCCTAAGAGGTGATTCTTTTCCTTATTTAACACTGGTATTTGACTTTCAAGGTAAAATAGAAGCTAGTGCTTTCCAAGCTCTTTCAAATTCGTCATTTTGCAAAGCTGGCAATATAGAAACCGTGATACTATGCCAGGGGTATGAAAGTAAAGCAGAGAGAGGGCAACAGTTGCCTTATCTCTACCAGCAAGAACCCTTGGAGCCCTCACATTTTCTATGTGAATTCTATGTATACCCCTTCTTCCAAAGCTTGCAGGGATCCCTGAAGAAAAGAAAGAGCAAAGTTAGACAGACTTTTATTTTCTCAGACAGAAATTTAGATATTAACAGATGAAATCCTTTGTTCAAAAATATCTGATATGTATGCACAAATGGAAGAGATAAAAACAAACTCCCTCTGGATGAAGAGTGAAGAGAGAAGAGATCTGTCCCTCTGCCCTCCTCTCCTCAGCAATGGCAGTTCCTGGTGGCTTCTCAGAATGTCTGACATCTTCC
This sequence comes from Neotragus pygmaeus, assembly GCA_006410875.1. Taxonomy (NCBI): domain Eukaryota; kingdom Metazoa; phylum Chordata; class Mammalia; order Artiodactyla; family Bovidae; genus Neotragus; species Neotragus pygmaeus. The sequence goes on from SJYV01013899.1 coordinate 1,119,453, forward strand.
CTAAGCGGGCTGTATGCTAAGTCATGCTCAGTTGTGTCCCACTCTTTGTGACCCCATGGACTGTAGCCTGCCAGGCTCCTGTGTGTGTGGGATTTCCCAGGCAAGAATATTGGACTGGGTTGCCATTTCCTCCTTCAGGGGATCTTCCTGACCCAGGGATTGAACCTGCGTCTCCTGTGTCTCCTGCATTGGCAGGCATGTTGCTTACCACTAGCACCACTGAAGCATTTAATGCCATCCAGGTCAGCTAAACTGGCAAATGCTTGACCTGTGCTTTTGGACCTGGGTCTGAGGCTTCTTTCTGATGGGTGACCAAAAATTGCAGAGGTGATTCCTTTTTGGAGGTGATGGCTTCCCATTTTATCTCCTTCAAGAACTGTTGAAGGCTTTGTTGACTGAAAAACATTCCACAAACTGAAAGTTGAGAATTATGTTTTATTGAGTGGACTTGCTGAGGACTGAAGCCTGGGAGGCAGTCTCTCAGTTAGCTCTGAGGGACTGCTCAGAAGAGGTCAGGGAGGAGCCCAGATACATAGGAATTCTGAACTTAAAACCAGGTCGTTGGAACATCAAACGATTACCATTAATGAAAGACACCAGACATCTCAAGTTAATGAATTTAGTGCTTTTCTATGTATTGGAAGATACAAGAGTCTGGGCTCATGGAAACCATTCCTTTGATATGCATCTTAGCTATCCAGCACCAGTATCCTGTTCTTGGGCTTTTCTGGTGGCTCATTGGGTAAAGAATCCACCTGTAATGCAGGAGATGCAAGAGACACAGGTTTAATCCCTGGCTTGGGAAGATCCCCTGGAGGAGGGCATGGCAACCCACTCCAGTATTCTTGCCTGGAGAATTTCCATGGACAGAGAAGTCTGGCGGGCTACAGTCCATGGGATCACAAAGAGTCAGACGGGACTGAAGTGACGGAGCACTCATCCTGTTCTTTCCCATCCTGAGTCCCCTCAGGGTGCACTGTTGGGGTGGCTGCAGTGGCTGAGTGCTTGGGAGTGGGCAGCCCTTTTGTCTTCATCCCGAGTTTCCTCAGGGCTCACACTTGGGGCAGTGGTAATGGCTGATGGCTTGACAGCCACAGCATCCTTTGTTTGCTGATATGGCAGGCAGCTTCCACTGCTATTTAACACTTTCTGTATGTAACCTTTCTTCCTACCCCATCAGCTAAGTCCATATTTGATATGAATCTTCTTTACAGCACAAAGAAAAAAATGAAAACACAACAAGCTAAACCTGGATTGTTAGCAAAATGACTTCTAGTCCAAGTAAGTAAGAGTATGACTTCAAGTAGACCAGCCAGGAAGTCTTAAACTCTTTGAAACCTTCCTCCACAGCCGCCAACCCTCAGGGGCATTTCCCTATGCCAGGCACATAGTAGGGGCATAATAAATACTTTCTTGATGAATATGCAGTATTCATATTTGTTTAGGTGATTTCCCTTGTTTAGAAACAGATTAAGTGCTCAAGAGTGATTCATAATTATAATCATCACAAAATCCTATTAGCTCACTTAACAGGTAATAGAAAAGTCCATTAACAAAATTAGGAGATGTTTGCAAGTAAGAAGAATGGGTTCTCTCCCCAGAGTCAAAATCCTTCTTATGTTTGTTCACCAAGTTTGTGTTGAATACTTACTATGTGAAAGAAAAAACTGAAAATGTTAGCTGCTCAGTAGTGTCCAACTCTTTGCCACCCGCCAGGCTCCTCTGTCCATGGGATTCTCCAGGCAAGAACACTGGAGTGGGTTGCCATTCCCTTTTCTAGGGGATCTTCTCAAACTAGGGATGGAACCCAGGTCTCCCTCATTGCACATTGATTCTTTATCTGAGCCACCAGGGAAGCCACTTACTATGTACCAATATTTATTCTAGGTTCTTGAGACTGATGTTGTTAATGCAAGTTTGTGTGCCCAATGCACAGTGAGGCCAAACAAACTGAAAGGTCAGAGTTTGGAACAGGGAAAGGTTTATTGCAGAACCATGCAAGGAGAAGGGTGGATGATGCCCTAAAAGCCCCGAGGTCCCAGAAGGGTTTCAGCAGAGCATTTTTAAAAGCCAGGTGGGAACCCAGCTTGTGCAGGGTTCTCTGACTGGCAGATGGTGAGGGAGCAGGGAGATGTCACAAGCTTTACCAATCTTTAGGCTCCAGGAGGCCTGGGGCTTTGTATTCAAGGTCTTCAAGTACTTAACACCTCCCCTTTGTTGGGGAGAGGATGGCTTTTTACATCTGCAAAACAACTCAGGAAATGTGCATCAAATACCATTACCTAGGTACTTCAGAGAAGAGCTAAAGCAGAGGATACAGGAGAAGGCTTGTCCCTGAAGGCCCCATAAGGGTTCTGCTTGGTTATAACATATCGGTGAATAAAAGATAGGAAAATCCCTGCCTTCATGGAGCTGAGATTCTAGTTGGTACATGGACAATAAACAATAGACATAATAAATTGTAAGTGAATGATGTATCATGGTGGATGGTGATCAGTGCTCTCAACAAAGGCAAGACTGCCTGCAAGTGAGGGAAAGATATGTATCCTATTATTTGGACTTTGCCTTTTACTCTGAGTAAACAGGAGAATCTTTGGAGGGTTTTGAATAGAGGAGGAATATGGTCTAACTTGCATTTTATTTATTAAATTAAAAAATTAAAAAGAAAATTTATTTTCTTGGCCATGCCACACAGTATGTGAGGCCTTAGTTCAGCATATGAGCTTTTAGTTACCCAAACAGGGATCAGACCCATGCTTCTTGCATTGGAAGTGAGGAGTTTTAACCATTGGACCACAAGGGATGCTCCTAAATTCCATTTTAAATGGATCTCTCTGCTCTGTTGAGAATAAAATGGGGCAATAGAGGTGGAGAATTCCATGGACTATATAGTCCATGGGGTTGCAAAGAGTCAGACATGACTGATAGACTTTCACTTTTCAGGGGTGGAGATAAGATAGAAGCAGGGAAAGCTGTCAACAGGTAGGTACGGTATATAGAGGCTGGGGCCATGGTTATGGCAGATTTGGGCCAGATAAGAGGGCTAGATTCAGGAAATATTTTGAAGGGAGAGTCAACAAGATTCCTGATGTATCGGGTAAAAGAGAGGTGTGAAGGATGTCTTCAAGGTTTCCATCTGAGCAACTGTCAGCAGGATGGAACAGGATAGAGCCAATCAGGCAGGATGGAGACAAAGTACAAGAGTTCAGTTTTAGAAGTGTTGAGTTTGGTATGTCTATTNATCGGGTAAAAGAGAGGTGTGAAGGATGTCTTCAAGGTTTCCATCTGAGCAACTGTCAGCAGGATGGAACAGGATAGAGCCAATCAGGCAGGATGGAGACAAAGTACAAGAGTTCAGTTTTAGAAGTGTTGAGTTTGGTATGTCTATTAGACACACAGCAAAGATGATGAAGAGGCCACTGGGTATTAGTTTGGAGTATGGGAGTGAGATGTGACAGAGATACCTAGAAGTCAGTCAGTCAGTTGAGTCACTCAAGTCATGTCCAACTCTTTGTGACCCCATGGACTGCAGCACGCCAGGCTTCCCTGTCTATTACCAACTCCTGGAGATTGCTCAAACTCATGTCCATCGAGTCAATGATGCCATCCAGCCATCTCATTCTCTATTGTCCCCTTTTCCTCCTGCCTTCAATCTTGCCCAGAATCAGGTTCTTTCCCAATGAGTCAGTTCTTCACATCAGGTGGCCAGAGTATTGGTGCTTCAGCTTCAGCATCAGCATCAGTCCTTCCAGAGAATATTCAGAACTGATTTCCTTTAGGACTGACTGGTTTGATTTCCTTGCAGTCCAAGGGACTTGCAAGAGTCTTCTCCAACACCACAGTTCAAAAGCATCAATTCTTTGGTGCTCAGCTTTCTTTATGGTCCACCTCTCACATCCATACATGACTACTGGAAAAACCATAGCTTTGACTAGACGAAACTTTGTCAGCAAAGTAATGTCTCTNCACTTTAACAGCATCATCTTTCAGGATTTGAAAGAGCTCAACTGGAATTCTATCACCTCCACTAGCTTTGTTCGTAGTGATGCTTTCTAAGGCCCATTTGACTTCACATTCCAGGATGTCTGGCTCTATGTGAGTGATCACACCATTGTGATTATCTGGGTCGTGAAGATCTTTTTTGTACAGTTCTGTGTATTCCTGCCACCTCTTCTTAACATCTTCTGCTTCTGTTAGGTCCATACTATTTCTGTCTTATATCAAGCCCATCTTTGCATGAAATGTTCCCTTGGTACCTCTAATTTTCTTGAAGAGATCTCTAGTCTTTCCTATTGTGTTGTTTTCCTCTATTTCTTTGCATTGATCACTGAGGAAGGCTTTCTTATCTCTCCTTGCTATTCTTTGAAACTCTAGGGGAACTTAATACACAGGGATCAAATGAGTTGTGCAGGGTCATTCTTTACCAGGATTTGTAAATGTATTCCACTACACTCTTTCAACTGCACTGCTTACCAAGAATGAGTACCATATTGAAAACATTTTATTTGACTAAAGAAATTGTTTATTAGAACAAAGGTCTGGAACTGGTAGATTCACCAAACTTCTGCTCTGCTAAACTATGAGACAGGAGAGGGTTTCAAGATTGAAAAGTCTTCATGGCTTCCCAATCCTACTGTTAAAACTCTCCCCCAAATGGGACTATTTTGGCTTGGATTCTTATATCCAGTCAAGATATTCAAATTATCCAATTATAGAGTACTGTACATATTAAAAGGCTATAGGCGTTCATTTTAATGAAGAGGATACAATATGCTGTTAAGGAATCTGTGTCTTTTGAAGATATGCTGCTTATTTTTCAGATAAAAACCCACAGCAGTCTATTCTCATTAAATGACATCAGCAGTAAATTCTGAAAACAGGTGTTCTTAACCACCCATGCAATCCAATGAATGGACTAGAGATGGTCCATGAACCCCATGAAATTGCACACATTTTTACATGTGCGTATTAGTATTCTTTTCTGTGAAGGGAAACAAAGCTTTTGTGGCAGCCATGAAAATAGAACTCTCAGATCCTCTAGTGCAAGGACCATAAGTGACTGATGGTCCCAGCTGCTGCAGTGAAATGTATCATTGTACAGATGCCAAGGTCACACTTTCCACAGCCTGTTCGAAGCCAATGATGCAAGACTTTTCTCTTGTTTTGTTATATTCATTACTTTTATTTTTTAGATTCCACATATAAGTGATAACATAAAGTATTTGTATTTCTCTGACTTATTTCACTGAGCATAATATTCTCTAGGTCCATCCATGTTGGATGCAAGACTTTTCAGATAAAATCTCTGGCCTGGGACTTTCTGACAGCCTTGCAGAACTCCTTCAGAACTGCATTGCCATCTAAGATGCTTCCACCCAACCTTCCTCCTTTCTTCCTCCTTTCCCCCTCCCCTTCACACAGAGTTGAGTCTGCTTTGAGGTCTGCATCCAGCATCCCTTGGTTCCTTCCCCATTTTCAGTCTTAGGCACTGTCTCTAAGAAATCTCTTGCATGCCTAGTTCTGTTGTGGCATCTACTTCCTGTAGGACCTGGACTATATAAGTGGTACTGGACTGGTCTCAGAATATAGGCACTAAGATGTGGAGTTGGAACTTGGTCATTCACTTGCCTGCAGGTAAAGCTGACACTGTTCTGGTTGGTAGGTGAGACATGCAGAGTCTCTGGCTCAAAGCCATAGTAACTTACTTGCCAAAGGTTTCACTGGTGGTGATCCCAGTGGAGGAGTCCAGGGTTCAGGGGTGTGCTGGAATACCTGCTCTAAAGTGAAAAACAGTGCTGAATCTTATATCCCCTACCGCAGAGAAGAAGCATAGCATCTGGTCAGCCTCTTTCAGTCCTGGAGGCAGGACATTCTACTCCTAGGAATATTACTCTGGTAGAGAAGGCTTCCAGCTTTAAGTAGGGACCAGAGGAGGAAAGTGTTCTGCAGGAGGTTCAGGTTATGGTGCAAGCAACATGGCCGTGTGGGCCATACAATCCAGCAGACCCTAGGGTGCTCCAAGTGTCAGTGGTGGAAAATGATAGTGTGGAATTTATGGCAGGCTCCAGTGGGAGAAAAAAAATATAAGTCCTTGGAGTCTGGAGCAAGGGTATGCCATTCACAGCAGAAAAATAATCTTTTTGAGAAACAGGTCCGGGTATGTTAGTGGGCCCTGGTAAGGACACAACATTTGACTAAGGACACCAACATGCAGCAGGAACCACACGTTATGAGTTGGGTTCTTTCTGAACTGTTAAGTCATAAAGTAAGACAGGCCTTGCATCAGTCTATAACAACATGGAAATGTTACATCCCAGATAAGGCTTGAGTAAGACCACAGGACTCAAGTTAATTGAATGAGCAGGTAGCTAGATCAGCATGTCATCTACAAGAGTTATACCAGTGCCCCAGCAAGGATTGAACCTCATAGACCCAGGGGGAGGGTTCTCATACACACAGCTGAAGGAGGAGCCTAAAGCTCTTGCTCAGTATGTGAAGAAAAGCTAAAAATGAATGGTGGCCACATTACATCACACTTGAGAACGGCCCTAAATGAAAATGGAAGGGATGATTTTCCAATGGGTAGAGCCAAAGTGGTATCTAGCCATCCAGTCTGTGTAGAAGGAACAGCAGTCTGAGGTAAGAATATTTGCACTCATGGAAGTGGCCAATAGCCTGGAAGGGAAGACTAGAAGATCAGATCCAAGGAGTTCTGGAGGTATGTGGATAGATGTATGGGAGTGGTTATAAAATATGAAGGTCTTTGTATCACACATAAATGTCCATCAGGAATTATCCACCACAGACAAGGCACCTGACAACTAAGTAGACAGAATGACTCAGACAGTTGGCATCAGCTGGCCTTTTATCACCACTCACCCCAGAATTGGCATGATGGGCATATTCATGTAGTGGCCATGGTTGCCAAGATGGCCACAATAACATGGACTCCCCCTGACTAAAAATGATCTAGCTTATTGGTGCCTCCAAATGTCCAACACATTGGCATTAGAGACCTAAACTGAGCTCCCATATCTGGCACTATCTCTTGGTCATTTGGTATCAAGTAAACAGCATTGAGTCCCTTCCATCATTTGTCCTCACAGGTATAGATCCTTATTCTAGACTTGGGTTTACCTTTCCTGCCTGCAGAGCCTTAGCAAGTACCACTATCCAGGGGATTATGGAAGGCTTGATCTACAAACATGGAATCCCATGCAACATGGCATCTGACCAGGGGACCCATTTTACAGCAAAGGAGGGGGTAGGAGTGGGCCCATGACCATGGGATCCACTAGTTGTATCACACATGACACTATCTAGAGGCACTCAGCCTCATAGAACACTTCAAGGAATACCTAAATTGCTAGTTTGGGGGCAACACTCTGAAAGAAGGAAGTGCCCTTCAGGATACAGTGTCTATATTAAAAATCAGAGACCTCTATCTGGCTCTATGTCCAAAGAATACACGGATCCAGAGATCAAGGGGTGGAATCATGAGTGGCCCCACTTACCACTGGAGGTCTCCATGCTTCCAGTCCCATCAACTCTGGACATGACAGAGCTGGTGGTCATGGTCCTCAAAGAGGGCACACTCTTGCCAGAGCATGCAGGAAAGGGTCCCTTTGAATTACAAGCCATGACTACTACCAGGACACTATGGATTCCTTGTGCCCAGGGACCAGAAGGTAAGAAGAGGAATCAACTGTGACAAGAGCAATTGGCGCTGATCAGCAGGAGGTAGCAGGGCTGCTTTGACATAATGGTGGAATGGGGAATGTGTGTGCTACCCAGGTGATGTCCTTGCACACCTCTCGGTACTCTTTTATCCAATTATGACTGTGCTCAGTTCAGTGCAGTTGCTCAGTGGTGTCCGACTCTGCGAAAGTCTGTGTATGACTGTGTATGGGCAAGTATATCCACCCCAGCCTCATAAGGGTATGATTCCCAAGGGCTCAGACCTCTCAGGAATGAAGGTTTGCATCTGGAAAGATGTGTCAACACTGGGAATAAGTTTAGGCCCCAGAGTGATTTCTCTTCCCTCTGGCTAGGCAAGTCACCTTTTCAACAGAATCAGCCTTATTATATAAACTACAGGGACTTAGTGGAATGTCGCAAAAGCACTTAGGGTGGAGAAATACTTTGCCTTAAATTTACTTATTAAAGTAATACATTAAAGAGAATGAAAATCCTTCTGAATCATCCAAGTCACAATGCTATCATTCACTCCAAGAACTTGAAGTGTACCACCAACCAACACAAAGGCTTTCTCCATCCTGAAAAATGTAGTGATTAGGAAAGATGATTGCAAACCATTTCTGAAGAAAATTAAATACATACATTTCAAGTTTTAGACAGGCTTTTTTTGTTTGTTTATAAAATGTTCATTCCCTAGCCACCATGGAGTTTTCTCCATGACATTAATCGTGTTCTGCTGCTGGATCTGCTGCTGCTATCTGCCTAATACAGCTGTTACCCATGGGGGAGTGTTTCAGAAACTGGTGACATCCTCCTCTCGTATTGGTGACAAGACTGATTCAGAGTACTCCTTCCTGACCCATTTATTCATGGGTATGTTGTCAAAAATAATCTTAAGCTTTCTACTTCACAGAATAACAAAAAACAAATAAACTCAAGCCAAATTCATACCCTATCCTCTTTCTGTCCCACTCTTGTCCTAGTAATATTTCCTCCCAGGCCTTCGCTCCTCCAAACTGCAAAATAAAAATCTTATTTTCTAAAATTTCAATATCTGAAATCCCACCAGATGTCAGTCCAACTTAAAGAAACTGAAGGTGGAAGAGCAAAGGTGAAGGAAGGAGACACAGGTATATCTATGGCTGATTCATGTTGATGTTTGGCAGAAACCAACACAATTCTATAAAGCAATTATCCTTCGATTAAAAAATACATAAATTTATAAAGATTAAAAAAAGTAACTGAAGGTATAACTCTCTTAGGGTGATGTACAAGGGGAGGAGCAACTGGAGGACCTCCTGCTGATCAGCGCCAATTGCTCTTGTCACAGTTGATTCCTCTTCTTACCTTCTGGTCCCTGGGCACAAGGAATCCATAGTGTCCTGGTAGTAGTCATGGCTTGTAATTCAAAGGGACCCTTTCCTGCATGCTCTGGCAAGAGTGTGCCCCCTTTGAGGACCATGACCACTAGCTCTGTCATGTCCAGAGCGACTGCCAGCATATAGATGGCAGTGAGGCCTTTGTAAAAGCACAGGAAATCCAAATGATCCTTTCTCAAGAGTGAGGTCTCTGGGGGGCACCAAGGTGTTCACATGAGACAGTGTAACTGAGCAGGACCCTATGGGGCCTTCCCAGAAAAGGACTCCCCCCATGTCCTCCACCTCCTTTGGTCTGTAGAAAAACTTTAGTCAAAGAATAAATGTAATCAGAGAACTGGAAAAATGCAGAATGAATGGAAAACAGTCAAGCAAGACAAAAGAATAATAGTCTAGCCATTAAACAAAGACAAGGACCTTTAGTTCCTCCTTCAGGGCTATAAATAATATTCTGAGGCAAGTCCTTTGTGCTGTTTTGCAGAGACTGAAACCCCCGCCAGGTGGAAGAAGTTATCTATATGCTACTCATAAGCACATAGACTCCAGACTGGTTGGAATCAGAAGGTTGATGATGTTGATGCCCTGTTACCTTACAACCAATCAGTCAGAAGGATATTCATGAGCTGATCACATACTGCACAACTCCCATCCCTCATCCTGTCTTTAAAAGTCCTTCTATGAAAGCCTTCAGGGAGTTTGGGTTTTTTAAGCACTTAGCGGCTCTGTACTCCTTGCTTGGCACCCTGCAATACACACTGCAACTTAACTTCATCAAAACCCGATATCAGTAGACTGGCTTTACTGTGCACAGGCAAGTAGACCCAAGTTTGTTTCGATAACAATATTAAGATGAAGAAGCTGCTGGAACATCTGTAGGTTAATGATATATTCCCCTCTTTCTTATATCCGTAGCTGATCCAGTTGCCAAAAACATCTGGGCATTTTTTTAAGCACAAAAAAATTACTGCATGTCCAATTTAATGAATCTGTAGACCCAATTCACCAAGTGACCTTGCTGAAATTCATCCATTTGCAAAACTAAAATAATATGACTTATCTCTTCCTCATTCCATAGGTTCTGAGGCAGGGGAAAGATGACCCAATTTTAATTGAATCAGGTTATACTGGTCAAGATAAAGTATCAAATGTGATTCATGGCAATCTTTCAACATTATTCATGTTGGTTTTGCATTCATCAAAAGAATATTTAGTAGCTCTGACAGACCCTGAAGATGCAGCTTCAAACATCTTTTGAATACCTTGACGGGAAAGGCATAAACTGAAATATCACTAGTAAATATTACTAGTTCAAACAAAATATTATAAAACCATTTCTCACATGGTGGTGTTTTTGAAAGAGCGTATTTCATACAACTAAAGGTATGTCTTTTTTTTTTTCAACTAAAGGTATGTCTTAAATAGGTTAATTTCTTCTTGTATTTTAGCACCTCCATGAAGGGAAACATGTAGTCCTCAGCAATAAGCCTTCAAATGCCCTCTTTCAGTCCTCTCCCATACACTCCCATCAGACACCACAGGTGCTCCCTCATTTCTCTCCTTCCAATCAATAGCTCAACATTAGCAACCCATGCTTACATGGATGTCTTGTTCACATCTAACAACTCATGATCCCATGAAACCTTTATCCAAACACTCTGCTTCACCATTTCCTTTGACTCTCCAGCACAGAAGCTCACAAACCAGCTTGTGGTCAGTTCTTCACTAAGGAGTGAGCAGAAAAAGGAAAGAGCAAGAAAGCAGTTCTTCTTAAAGTGCACAGGGAAGGTAATGGCCAGAAATTCTCAAGAGTCAAGAATTTTTACTCCATCACACTCTGATCTGGCTCTCATCAACCATATTCAGTTCAGTTCAGTTCAGTCCCTCAGTTGTGTCCGACTCTTTGCGACCCCATGAATCGCAGCATACCAGGCCTCCCTGTCCATCACCAACTCCCGGAGTTCACTCAGACTCGCGTCCATCGAGTCGGTGATGCCATCCAGCCATCTCATCCTCTGTCGTCCCCTTCTCCTCCTGCCCCCAATCCCTCCCAGAATCAGAGTCTTTTCCAATGAGTCAACTCTTCACATGAGGTGGCCAAAGTACTGGAGTTTCAGCTTTAGCATCATTCCTTCCAAAGAACACTCAGGGGTGATCTCCTTCAGAATGGACTGGTTGGATCCCCTTGCAGTCCAAGGGACTCTCAAGAGTCTTCTCCAGCACCACAGTTCAAAAGCATCAATTCTTCGATGCTCAGCCTTCTTCCCAGTCCAACTCTCACATCCATACATGACCACTGGAAAAACCATAGCCTTGACTAGACANAATGGACTGGTTGGATTGCCTTGCAGTCCAAGGGACTCTGAAGAGTCTTCTCCAACACCACAATTCAAAAGCATCTATTCCTCGGCTCTCAGCCTTCTTCACAGTCCAACTCTCACATCCATACATGACTACTAGAAAAACCATTGCCTTGACTAGACGGACCTTTGTTGGCAAAATAACGTCTCTGCTTTTGAATATGCTATCTAGGTTGGTCATAACTGAACTGAATACTATAGTGGGCTTCCGAGTGGTTCAGTGGTAAAGAATATGCCTGCCAGTGCAGGAGAGGTTGGTTTGATCCTTGGGTCAGGAAGATCCCCTGGAGAAGGAAATGGCAACCGACTCCACTGTTCTTGCCTGGGAAACCCCATGGATGGAGGAGTCTCAGGTTACAGCCCATGGGGTCAAAGAGTCAAACACAACTCAGCAACTAAACAACAACAATAACAAGTACTGTATTACATAAAAGGTTGTATGTGTTATATAATGCTATGTATAATATATTGTGTGTGCATGCTCAGTTGCTTCAATCGTGTGTGACTCTGCCACCCTATGGACCACTAGGCTTCTCTGTCCATGGGATTCTCTAGCTAAGAATATTATAATGGATTATCATGCCCTCCTTCAGGGGATCTTCCAGACCCAGGGATTGAAACCACATTTCTGGTGGCTGCTGCATTGCAGGTGGATTCTTCACTATCTGAGCTGCCAAGGAAGTCCCATGTATGATATATACTATGTGATTATTATAATACTTTATATTGAGGGTGGGAGGAGAAGGGGACGACAGAGGATGAGATGGTTGGACGGCATCACTGACTCATGGACGTAAGTTTGGGTAAGCTCTGGGAGTTGGTGATGAACAGGGAGGCCTGGCATGCTGCAGTCCATGGGGTCACAAAGAGTCAGACATGACTGAACAGCTGGACTGAACTGATAGTGAAAGTCACAGTCATGTCCAACACTTTGTGATCCCATAGACTGTAGCCTNAGTTGGTGATGAACAGGGAGGCCTGGCATGCTGCAGTCCATGGGGTCACAAAGAGTCAGACATGACTGAACAGCTGGACTGAACTGATAGTGAAAGTCACAGTCATGTCCAACACTTTGTGATCCCATAGACTGTAGCCTGACTGGCTCCTCTGTCCATGGGATTCTCAAGGCAAGAGTACTGGAGTGGGTTGCCATTTCCTTCTCCACAGGTTCAATATCTCCAACCTGAGGATTGAACCCAGGTCTTTTGCATTGCAAGCAGATTCTTTACCAACTGAGCCACTAGGGAAGCTGGTGATATTTTATGTTTTTGTAACATTTTGCATGATTCATTTGTGACATTTTCTATGATTCTCTATTAATTGTGCATTTTCTTTTATTTATTTATTTTTAACTTAGGTAGTTTGTATTGGTGTTCTGGAATTACCATTGTATTTCTAACTTTTTGATGCCTGTCTACTTAGTTCCCTGTCTACTTCCTGTGCATTCTGCTCTATAGTTTACACATTTTATATGGTATCCTTAAACTTATATATCATCCATATACGATACATAACCTTTGTTAATTATTAACATTTATTTCAATGCATAACATTTGTAAATTACTCATCCATCTTCATCTTCACTTATTCTTCTGTTATATGTGTGTATATGTATGTGTTATATGTGTCTAGAC
>SJYV01013901.1:0-12840 GCA_006410875.1 Neotragus pygmaeus
GTTCAGATAGTCTTCAAATTACTTTTCTAACATCAGTTATATTAGAGTTAAGAGACAAAGTCTTGCACTTGACCCATAATGGATGTTAAATTGTAAATGACAGAAAAGATGTATAAATGACAAGGGTAAGTGAGAACTCATTTCTCTTGCCTCAAATCTGAAGGCATTTTTTTTTTCTGGGTAAGTTCAACACATCTGTAACATTTGTAATAGAAAATTAGTGCTATATGGTTAGTTCTTTTCAGTTCGGTTGCTCAGTTGTGTCTGACTATTTGTTATGGCATTGAGTCAGTGATGCCATCCAACCATCTCATCCTCTGTCATCCCCTTCTTCCCTTGCCTTCAATCTTTCCCAGCATCAGGGTCTTCTCAAAAGAATCACTTCTTTCCATCAGTTGGCCAAAGTATTGTAGTTTCAGCTTCAGCATCAGTCCTTCCAATGAACACCCAGGATTGACTTCCTTTAGGATGTACTGGTTGTATCTCCTTGCAGTCCAAAGGACTCTCAAGAGTCTTCTCCAACACCACAATTCAAAAACAATTCTTTGGCACTCAGCTTTTTTTATAGTCCAACTCTCACCTCCACACATGACTACTGGAAAAATCATAGCTTTGACTAGATGGAACTTTGTTGGCAAAGTAATGTCTTTGCTTTATAATACACTATCTAGGTTGGTCATAACTTTTCTTCCAAGGAACAAGCATTTTTTAATTCCATGGCTGCAGTCACCATCTGCAGTGATTTTGGAGCCCAAGAAAATCAAGTCTGTCACTGTTTCCACTGTTTCCCCATCTATTTCCCACGAAATGATGGGGTCAGATCCAATGACCTTAGTTTTCTGAATGTTGAGTTTTAAGCCAATATTTTCACTCTCCTCTTTCATTTTCATCAAGAGGCTCTTTGGTTCTTCTTTGCTTTCTGCCATAAGGGCGGTGTCATCTGAATAACTGAGGTTATTGATATTTTACCTGGCAATCTTGATTTCAGTTTGTGTTTCATCCAGCCCACCATTTCTCATGATGTACTCTGCATATAAGTCAAATAAACAGGGTGACAATATACAGCCTTGAGATACCCCTTTTACTAATTGGAACCAGTCTGTTGTTCCATGTCCAGTGAAGTTCTATGCTTCCTGAACTGCATACAGATTTTTCAAGAGGCAGGTCAGGTGGTCTGGTATTCCCAGCTTTTTAAGAATTTTCCGAAGTTTGTTATGGTCCATACAATCAAAGACTTTGACATAGTCAATAAAGCAGAAGTATATATTTTTCTGGAACACTCTTGCTTTTCTGATGATCTCTGGTTCCTCTGCCTTTCCTAAATCCAGCTTGAAAATCTGGAAGTTCACGGTTCATCTACTGTTGAACTCTGGCTTGGAGAATTTTGAGCATTACTTTATTAGCTTGTGAGATAAGTGCCATTTTGTGGTAGTTTGAGCATTCTTTGGTATTGCCTTTCTTTGGGATTGCAATGAAAACTGACCTTTTTCATTCTTATGGCCACTACTGAGTTTTCCAAATTTACTGGCATATTGAGTGCAGCACTTTCACAGCATCATCTTTCAGGATTTGAAATAGCTCAACTGGAATTCCATCACTTCCACTAGCTTTGTTTGTTGTGATGCTTCCTAAGGCCTACATGATTTCACATTCCAGGATGTCTGGCTCTAGGTTGGTAATCACACCGTTGTGATTATCTGGGTCGCAAAGATCTTTTTGTATAGTTCTCCTTTGTATTCTTGCCACCTCTTCTTATTATCTTCTGTTTCCGTTTGGTCCATGCCATTTCTGTCCTTTATTGTGTCCATCTTTGCATGAAATGTTCCCTTGGTATCTCTAATTTTCTTGATGAGATCTCTAGTCTTTCCTATTCTATTGTTTTCTTCTATTCCTTTGCATTGATTGCTGAGGAAGGCTTTTTTTTATCTCTGCTTGCGATTCTTTGGAACTCTGCTTTCAAATGGGCGTATCTTTCCTTTTCTTATTTGCCTTTTGCTTCTCTTCTATTCACAGCTATTTGTTAGGCCTCCTCAAACAACCATTTTGCCTTTTCTGCATTTCTTTTCCTTGGGGCTGGTCTTGATCTCTGCCTCCTGTAGTGTCATGAACCTCCATCCATAGTTCTTCAGGTACTCTATCATATCTAATCCCTTGAATCTATTTGTCACTTCCACTGTATAATCATAAGGGATTTGATTTAGATCATACCTGAATGGTTTTGTGATTTTCTCCACTTTCTTCAATTTCAGTCTGAATTTGGCAATAAGGAGTTCATGATCTGAGCCACAGTCAGCCCCCAGTCTTGTTTTTGCTGACCGTAGAGAGCTTTTCCATCTTCACCTGCAAATAATATAATCAGTCTGTTTTCAATATTGACCATCTGGTGATGTCCACGTGTAGTCTTCTGTTGCATTGTGGAAAAGGGTATTTACTATGACCAGTGCATTCTCTTGGCACAACTCTTTTAGCTTTTGCCCTGCTTCATTCTGTAATCCAGGGCAAAATTTGCCTGTTACTCCAGGTATTTCTTGACTCCCTACTTTTGCATTCCAGTTCCCTATAATGAAAAGGACATCTTTTTTGGGGGGTTAGTTCTGGAATGTCGTGTAGATCTTCATAGAACTATTCGACTTCAGCTTCTTCATCATTTTTGGTTGGGACATAGACTTGGATTACTGTGATATTAAATGGTTTGCCTTGAAAATGAACAGAGATCATTCTGTTGTTTTTAAGATTGCATCCAAATACTGCATTTCAGACTATTTTGTTGACTATGATGGCTACTCCATTTCTTCTAAGGGATTCTTGCCCACAGTAGTAGATATAATGGTCATCTGAGTTAAATTCACCCATTCTAGTCCATTTTAGTTCGCTGATTCCAAAAATGTTGATTTTCACTCTTGCCATCTCCTGTTTGACCACTTCCAATTTGCCTTGATTAATGGACCTAACATTTCAGGTTCCTATGCAATAATGCTCTTTACAGCATCAGATTTTACTTCCATCACCAGTCCCATCCACAACTGGGTGTTGTTTCTGCTTTGCTCCATCTCTTCATTTTTTCTGGAGTTATTTCTCTACTGATCTCCAGTAGCATACTGGGCACTTACTGACCTGGAGAGTTCATCTTTCAGTATCCTAAGTTTTTGCCTTTTCATACTGTTCCTGAGGTTCTCAAAGCAAGAATACTGAAGTGGTTTGCTGTGAAGCATAGTCTTAATTTGGGAAAAAAGTTGCTATTTATATTAAAAGCATATATTCTTCTTAAATTAGGTTTTTATTTACTTTTGCTTTCAACTAGCATCCAATTTGCCACGTTTCTTAGTGGCAATGTGGGTGACTCTCACGACCCTTATTCAGTTATGGGGGAATATTTACTTACATGACCGTTTCACTAAACTACAAGTTGCTTAAGGGAAGAAGCTGTATTTGTTTTATCTTTATAACACCACCTTCTGGAATGTAACTGACACAAGTAGATACTTGGTAAATATTGTTGAAATAAACTGATGCTTACATATTAAATACATTGCAAAAACACTAAATTAAAAACAAAAGTTTCCTTTTCGGGTGGAATCTAAGTTCTTGTGAGAGGAATCTTTCTAGTTGAGCTTCACAGTGGAGGACCACACTGATGGTAAATGTGAGCTAGAAGTAAACATAGATTGGCCAGAGATGACATCAAAGAGAGAAATCTTGGGAGGAGTATTGGTTTCTCATAATCTTCCTTGTGCATGTGTGTTAACTTACTTTGTCATGACCAACTCTTTGTGGTTCTCTGGACTGTAACCCTCCAAACTCCACTGTCCATGGGATTCTCCAGCCAAGAATGCTGGAGTGGGTTGCCATGCCTTCCTCCAGGGGATCCTCCATACCGAGGGATGACACCCGCTGTCTCTTACATCCCTTGCATTGGCAGGCAGGTTCTTTACCACTAGCACCACCTGGGAACCCAATCTTCCTCAACCCCACTCTGTTTAAAAACTATGAAGTGAAAGCAATGGCACCCCACTCCACTACTCTTGCCTGGAAAATCCCATGGATGGAGGAGCCTGGTGGGCTGCAGTCCGTGGGGTCGCTAAGAGTCAGACACGACTGAGTGACTTCACTTTCACTTTCATGCATTGGAGAAGGCAATGGCAACCCACTTCGGTGTTCTTGCCTGGAGAATCCCAGGGACAGGAGAGCCTGGTGGCTGCCGTCTATGGGGTCGCACAGAGTCGGACACGACTGAAGTGACTTGGCAGCTTAGCAATAATACTTTTGCAGCCATATAATGTTTATAAATGTTATTTTATACTTTCTATTAGCCACGTCTTTCTCCTCCACTTTTTTTTTGGCCGAAGATTGGAGACATGTTTAATTTTCCTGTGCACAGCTTTCATTTCTACATTTAAATTATTTCACCTTAATTTAAAAATGGAAACAATATCTGCTGCTCTTCAGCTCAAAATGATGTTATAATTATCAAGTAGATTTTTTAAAATTTCATGCAAAGTGTGCTGGGAGACATTGGCAGAGTAAGGACTTTGGTACTTTCATCAGCAAACACCAGTTTAACTGGTGTTTTAATCATTTTAATCATTAAAATGATTAAAAAAGCAAATAAACATTTAAGGTTTGTTGAAAGCATACATAGATTGGAAAAACATTTATTCAAGAAAATCTACAAAAAGAGGGGATGTATGTATATATATAGCTGATTCACCATGCCATACAGCAGAAACCAACACAGTGCTGTAAAGCAACCACACTCCAATAAAAATTAATTTAAAATGAAACTCTACTCAATCTCCCCCACTTTTAAGTCTTTCATATATAAAAATCCCAGTCAATTTATTACTGACTGGAGCAGCTAATAAATTCCTCCAATCAATAAATTATTTCAGTGCCTACTAGGTTGTTGAAGGCAACTGGGAATGGTAATATCTTATTCCTAAGTCTTTGTTTCTTGTTCTATGGGAATGAGTTATGTGTCATTAGGTGAGGAATAGCATTGGTACTTTCCAAACTAAGAGTTTTCAATTCACATCCAACATCTGACACTGGAACTTGACCTTTTTCAATTTAGTTAATAATTGAAGCATGTTTTTTTCATTTTCTTTATACTTTACACTTTCAGCAGGATTCTGGATCTCCCTTGTGTTTCTACCTCATCATGATTTGGGCCTTTTTAGTTACTGAACAATTGGCCTGGAAATTCCATTTTTGTATGTTAGATTTTACCAGTGACATTTCTACAACAATCTGTATATTCAGTTGGCAGGTGAGGGGGAACTAGATTACTGGAGCAATTGATTAATTCAAACCTGAATCACATATCTTAAAAAAAAAAAAAAAAGCTAGCATGCATAGGCTCCTAGTGAATTTATAAAATGCTTAGCTAGCAAGTTGAGACATTGTCTGAGTAAGAACTTTGTACATAGGCAAATAGCTTGGACACTGGAGAGTTGTAGACACAAGTCTTTGAAATAATTTTTACATCTCTCTCCCACAAAAGTCATTTCAACTTAAAACAACTTTTTTTTTGATATCTACAAATCTACAGGTCAAGATTTTATTACCTTGAAATATCCATCTTGAAAATACACAGAGAAAAGTTTAGTGTTAATGGATAGCTGAGGATTCTATACTGAAAATATTTTAATGGAAACAACTATCCTGGCTTTTGATTCATTCCTCTGTGTGTAGAAACTAGTCACCTCATTAAGGACTGCTATTGTTCAAAGTCTTGCAGCTACTTGTCCACCGCTGTAGTTTCTGAATCTCCCTCTGTCTCAGATAAACAAATATAATGAATCTAACAGTAAATACAATTAACTCTCCAGGAAAACCTAAGACAGATAAATACTGCCTAAAAAAAAAAAAGGAGTATAGAGTAAGAGAGGATATGATTTAACTGTAGTCATGAAGCAATCTTGCAGATGACAATAGGTACAAATGTGTTTGAAAAGTAAGAATGAGGAAAATTAAGACCATGGTGTCACAAGAAAATATGATTCTAAGAGAAGAGAGACTAGGAGGAAGTAAAAATATTATTAAAGGGGAGACAGAGACCAAGAGAACCAATATGGGACAAAGTTTCAAATATGACATTCAGAAGTGTTTATCAACTTGATAACCATCTACTGAGATGTTATGATGTGGTGAATATAACAAAAACATAAACAACCTTAGTGCCTATATAGTGATATGTTCTCACAATATTCTAATTTTTCATCTCTCATTTCTTTCAGATGAAGAAGTATAATAGTTAATAAAATAATAGTTAATATGATGGAGAGCATATTATATGGAACAGCACTTTATATTCATTCAAACCACACACTGACCCAAAGTCATAAGTAATTATGTTATACATAAGGAAACTGAGTCCTTGGGTGGTTAAGTGGCTACCAGAGGGCTACAAAGAGATGGAATACAAGTGTGATTGACTTCAAAATTTCTAATTTTAGATCCACGCTTTTAATTATTGTACAATACTTCCTCTCAAAGACATAAGTATTTAGAGACTCCACACAAAATAATACAGCTAGTAAATAAGACAGGCAGGGCTAAAGCACAGCTTTAAATCCAAAGACATATTAATTCATGTTACATAGTGGCACTGCAAACTTAAACCTAGCACTGTTCTATTTTAGGTAAGAAACTTATCACCCTATAACAGAATAGAACAAGAATATAGCTCTATTTTGAGGAATTTTAAGGAAAAAGTGATATAGTGAAAGTGAAGATCATTCAGTCATGTCCGACTCTTTGCAATCTCATGGACTATAGTCCATGGAATTCTCCAGCCCAGAATACTGGAGTGACTAGTCTTTCCCTTCTCCAGGGATCCTCCCAACCCAGGGATCAAACCTAGTTCTCCCACATTACAGATGTATTCTTTACCAGCTGATCCACAAGGGAAGCCCAAAAGTGATATAAGTAGATTTTTATTGTAGAGATGGCATAGAATTACCCAACCCTGCTTTCACTCTTAAGGCAACAAAAAGATGAAAAGAAATGAAAAATTTTAGAATGGTTATCTATTTCATGTTTTAAGTGTTGTCTTTTGGGAATTTGAAAACTTATCATTTTTTAAAATAGAGCAGTATCCCTCTGCTCTAATATATTAAAATATTACATTTTAAGAAATATAATTTCTTAAACCTTTATCAATTACCATTTTAAACCAGATGATATCAGCTGGTTGGGAGAAAGGACTGCTAGGGATAAGAAGATCTTGGGTTGGTCAAACAGTCCATTTGGGTGTTTCCATAAGTTTTTACAAAATACCTGGACAAACTTTTTGGCCAACCCAATATATGATATACAACCTGTGAGGACTCTAAGATGATGAGATGATACCAGTCAAATCTCTTTACTTCTAAGAGATTTACTTCTACCAAGTGCTGCCTAGGATCTCTTCTGAAGTCATTTCAGTCAGTTCAGACACTCAGTCATATCCAACTCTTTGTGACCCCATAAACTGCAGCATGCCAGGCTTCACTGTCCATCACCAACTCATGGAGCTTGCTCAGTCCCATGTCCATTGAGTCAATGATGCTATTCAACCTCTCATTTTCTGTCGTTCCCTTCTCCTGTCTTCAATGTTTCCCAGAATCAGGGGCTTTTCAAATGAATCAATGCTTCACACAGGTGGCCTAAGTATTGGAGTTTCAGCTTCAGCATCAGTCCTTCCAAACAACAGTCAGGATTGATTTCCCTTAGGATTAACTGGTTTGGCCTCCTTGCAGTCCAAGAGACCCTCAAGAGTCTTCACCAACACCACAGTTCAAAAGCATTAATTCTTCAGCTCTCAGCTTTCTTTATGGACCAATTCTCACATCCATAAATGACTACTGGGAAGACTATAGCTTTGACTAGAGGGACCTTTGTCAGCAAAATAATGTCTCTGCTTTATAATATGCTGTCTAGTTTGGTCATATCTTTTCTTCCAAGGAGTAAGCGTCTTTTAATTTCATGGCTGCAATCACCATCTGTGGTGATTTTGGAGCCCAAGAAAATAAAGTCTCTTACTGTTTCCATTGTTTCCCCATCTATTTGTGATGAAGTGATGGGACCATATGCCATGATCTTAGCTTTTTGAATGTTGAGTTTTAAGCCAACTTTTTCATTCTCCTCTTTCACTTTCCTCAAGAAGCTATCTGAAGTAGAGGGCTTAATGAAGCAAAAATATGTAGCCTTTAGTCTCCGAAATAGCTTTGATTGTCAACATTTTTTATTAATTAGGAACAGACCAAGTTTTCAGATAGAACTAACACCAGCTTGTCTGGCACTTTTGTATAGCACAGGAAAGGTAAGGGAATATATATCACAACACTTCTGACAGATGATATGTGAATAATTTGGTTAGGATAGACATAACTCCCCAACCTATAGGTACTAAACTGATACTGGGACAATCATCAGTAGATGGAAAGGTACATCTGTTTCACATAAAAGCAATTTTGCAAACATATTTTATATGATCATGATCTTTACCTTATTTTTTCCTGATGTGGATCTTTCTCATCTTGCATAGTTCACCAAACCAAGTCAGTGCTACCATGAATTCAGACTATATGGACTCTGAAGGTATAACCTATCATTTTATCTCTTCTTTTGGTCCATTTTATAAGGATTCTCATTGTAAAAAGGATCTCTCCAAGTCTCAGGAAAAACTGGTGGGGAAGAGGATCATCAAAACTTAAAAAATGTGTTTCTCCATTGCTGCCCTGCAAATAAATTCTGCAGGCCATCTTTCTAGATTCCATATATATATATGTGTGTGTGTGTGTGTGTGTGTGTGTGTGTGTTAATGTTTGATATTTATCTTTCTCTTTATGACTTGCTTAACTCTGTATAATAGGCTCTAGGTTCATCCACCTCATTATGGTGAGATGGATAGAGAAAGTAACATGAAAATTAACACTACCATATATAAAATAGATAGCCAATGGGAATTTGCTGTTATGTCTCAGGGAACTCAAGCAGGAGCTCTGTACCAACCTAGAGGGGTGGGATGAAGAGGGAGATGGAGGGAGGTTCAAGAGGGAGGGGATATATGTATACCTATGGTTGATTCGTCCATCTAGTCAAGGTTATGGTTTTTCCAGTGGTCATGTATGGATGTGAGAGTTGGACTGTAAAGAAAGCTGAGTGCTGAAGAATTGATGCTTTTGGACTGTGGTGTTGGAGAAGACTCTTGAGAGTGCCTTGAACTGCAAGGAGATCAAACCAGTCCATCCTAAAGGATATTGGTCCTGACTACTCATTGGAAGGACAGATGCTGAAGCTGAAATTCCAATACTTTGGCCACATGAGGCAAAAAGATGACTCATTGGAAAAGACCCTGATGCTGGGGAAGATTGAAGGTGGGAGAAGGGGATGACAGAGGATAAGATGGTTGGATGGCATCCCTGACATGGACATGAGTTTGAGTAAATTCCAGGAGTTGGTGATGGATAGGGAGGCCTGGCGTGCTGCAGCCCATGAGGTCACAGTCAGATATGACTGAGCAACTGAACTGAACTAAATTGAACTGATGGCAGATTCATGCTGAGGTTTGACAGAAAACAATAAAATTCTGTAAACAATTATCCTTCAATTAAATAATAAAGTTTTTTTAAAAAGAGAACTTGATGTGCAAAAAAAAAAAACCTAAAAAAGTGTATAGACATGCATGACTAAAATAGTTTCAAATGTACATTTTTTTTTGAAAAATAAAATACTTTTAAAATTCTCATTAATTTGGCCCACAGAACAATTTTTGAAGTATATGGTCATGTCTTGTCATTTTACTACAGTGAAAACTAAAATTCAGAGAGGTGAAATTGTTCACCCAAATAAAAAAGGATCTTTCAACTGCCACTCAGATGTTACATTGAATCATGCTGCCTCCCATTATAAAATGAGAAAAATGGGCCTCAAAATACTCACAATGTTGTTCTTGCACCTTGCGACTCTTACCCTTATTTTTCCATCATCTTTTTCTTTTTCTTGTTCTTTTCTTAAACCTCTTCCTTCTGTCTTTCTTCCTTTACCTCTTTTCTCTGCTAGTCATGAGTAAAAAAGGGCTTCCCTAGTGGCTCAGTGGTAAAGAATCTGCCTGTCAATACAGGAGGTACATATTTCAATCCCTGGGTTGGGAGTATGCCATGAAGTAAGAAACGAAATGGCAAACCACTCCAGTGTTCTTGCCTGGGAAATCCATGGACAGAGGAGTCTGACGGGCTACAGTCCATGGGGTTGCAAAAGAGTTGAACATGACTTAGTGACTAAATAACAAACAACAGCAATGAATACAAAAATCAAATCATACACCACATACTAGGAGGAAGCCTTGAGAATCATTTTTTTCTTACTTTGGAATTTTTTTCTTTGTGTTCAAAGATAATCTTAATATTAAATGATATGTTCTTTGGGATCTTTGTGTGCAGTAACATGGCAAAAGTTTCCTTCAATAAATTTTGCAGAGTTAAATTGAATTGAATTAAACTGAATAAAGGTCAGACTTGACACTTAAATAGAAATTCAGAGTCAGAAGTGCCAACCAACCTGAACATTGAAGCAGAGACAAGCTGGCCCTAGATTTTGCTAGTTTGAAGAGTATTTCAACCTAGTTTTGCATATGTTTACCAAAATCAGCAAAACTGCCAAAATTCCATTGGCATTGTTCTTATCCAATTCACCAATGCCAGTCCCTCCCTTTTGACATTGTTGTCCCATCAGCTTCCTAACCTAAATGGACCAACATTTGCCTATATGAAAACCAATCTGCAATCTGTCTCAGGCCAAATCCTATAAAACTCAACAGAAAAAGTAGAGAAGGGATGTGATGAGAGTACTTAATATAGTTTAGATCTGTGGAATCTAATCAGCTCATGCCTAATAAGCGTGTGCCCTACATGCATGATATGTGATCTGAAGAACAGAAAGAGGAAGTAAGAGATTAGGAGGAGCCGTGGAGTATTTAGAGAAGTGAAGTATCTTTTCCTATGAGAAAATGTGGTCTCTTTATTCCTAATTCAATCTCCTCCAAAAACAAATTCAATATTAGGATGCACTTTAGATCTTTGAACTGCTTCATAGGCTAGTTTTTTTTTTTTTTTTAATTCTTATTGAGTCTGTTTTCTGTTTCAAATATCAACTCTATTACCTTTTTTTTTTTTTTTTGCCTTACTTGGACTAGGGTTCTGGAGTGACCTTGATGGATGGCTTTGTTGTGCTGTGCAGCTAGACCATTTCTGATTTATTCATCCTGCTCTGGAGAAGATGGGAAAGAGTTGGAGAAATAATAATGACTTTTGAACTGTCACTATGTGTGGATGCTACAGAAAGCAGTCATGATCTCTCTGAGCAGGTAGATGCCTAAGACCCCTGGTGAACTTCATAATAAAATATGAGTTTGAGTACAGGACATCCTGGGGATCTGGACTGTATGGGAGGAAGAGGACAGGACAAACCCAGATTATAGAGAATAATGCTGAGAGTGACGTGTGAATCACTGTCTGGATCAAAGCCTGGCAACAAAAAACATGGAGTCAGTGGTCCAAAGGTGTTGGAGAGAGAACAGGAATCTAATATTCAAATGAAGATGAATGAAATATAGCCACATATGCAGCAGCAGTAAAAATTATGTCCATAAACATTGCAGAAAAATAGTTATACAATGGTACATGTGATTTTTTTTCATATAAAGTTTACACCATGAAAACTAAAACATATTGTTTAATAATATATATAAAGATGAAGTAAAAACAGCAATAACAAGGCAATAATTCCAAATAACAATTAACTATATGGGGATCATGGAGTAGATTGAAGAGAGTCATCCTGGTAACTTTTAGTACAATGACTTTAAGCTGGATTTTGGGTACATGAATTTTATTAATATTATCTAAACTATATATGCATATTAATGTGCTATTTTATATGTAAAAATATGCACACATGTTTGTATTTACACACTGTGTTTGTGTAACCAAGAGTCTGAGGAGTGAAAGCTTATGAGCTACACTTAAAGTGCTTCAACTAGGAAAGGAGAAAAGACACTGTAGGCTAGGAAATTCCCTGAGCCATAGAATATAGTTATGGCTTCTTTCATAGGGCAGTTAAGATTTTGTGCGTGAGCAGGAAGAGAGCTGTTATGATCAATGATTCATTAAGATCATAAAACATGAAGAGAGGAGGAGGAGAATCTGAAAGCAAAAAGAAACAAATAGAAAGTAGAACTAGAATTTAGAAAATGTTTTGTAAAAATAAATGCCCCTCTAACCCTCCTATTGTAACACACCTTGTTGTTGCTATTGGTTAGTCAGGAAGTTGTGTCTGATTCTTCTGCAACTCCATGCACTGTAGCCTCCCAGGCTCCTCTGGCCATGGGATTTCCCAGGCAAGAATACCAGAGTGGGTTACCATATCCTTCTCCAGTGGATCTTCCCAACCCATGGATAGAATCCACATCTCTTGCTTGGAAAGATGAACAAAACGGATGCTTCAGTTCAGTTCAGTCACTCAGTCATGTCCAACTCTTTGTGACCCCATGAATCGCAGCATGCTGAGGATCCCTGTCCATCACCAACTCCCAGAGTTCACTCAGACTCATGTCCACCAATTCAGTGATGCCATCCAGCCATCTCATCCTCTGTCGTCCTCTTCTCCTTCTGCCTCCAATCCCTCCCAGCATCAGAGTCTTTTCCAATGAGTCAACTCTTCTCATGAGGTGGCCAAAGTACTGGAGTTTCAGCTTTAGCATCATTCCTTCCAAAGAAATCCCAGGGCTGATCTCCTTTAGAATGGACTGATTGGATCTCCTTGCAGTCCAAGGGACTCTTTTTTTTTTTTTTTTTTTTT
>SJYV01013906.1:0-11486 GCA_006410875.1 Neotragus pygmaeus
GTGTGTGTGTGTGTGTGTGTGTGATATTAGGGTATGGGGTGTGTGTGTGTATGTGATGTTAGGGTATAGGGGTGTATGTGTATGAGATGTTAGGATATGGGGTATGTATGAGATGTTAGGGTATGGGGTGTGTGTGTGTGTTTGGGTGTGATGTTAGGGTATAGGGGTGTGTGTGTGTAGTGTTAGGGTATAGCTTCAAGAATCCAGCACACTGCTGACAGCTGTGCCTTAGTCTTTACTTCCTGCTTGTGCAGAGCCTCGAGGTCTCTCAGCAGTGAGTGAGATTAGGGTCATCTCAGGCCTTTCCTAGGCGTGCACACAGCCCTGTGCATACAAGTGGCCTTCTAGATATCCAAGAATATGTTGAAACTTTTTAAGTATTCCTATAGATATCTTACTCCAAAGTTTTTCCTTTAAGGTTTTGGTCAGCTTCTTCTTTCACTTCCCCAGTTGTTATCACCTAAAGCACCTATGATGTTACACAGTTGCCACTGGTTATTTTCAATAAATGCTCCAGGGAAAAGGGTACTCACAGTGAATGAGCTCTGAGTCAGTTGAAATAAACACAAGCCCTACCAGTGGTGGTTTACAGGGAACTGAGAAGGCAATGGCACCCCACTCCAGTACTCTTGCCTGGAAAATCCCATAGGTGAAGGAGCCTGGTAGGCTGCAGTCCATGGGGTCACTAAGAGTCAGACACGACTGAGCGACTTGACTTTCACTTTTCACTTTCATGCATTGGAGAAGGAAATGGCAACCCACTCCAGAGTTCTTGCCTGGAGAATTCCAGGGACGGGGGAGCCTGGTGGGCTGCCGTCTATGGGGACACACAAAGTCAGACACGACTGAAGCAACTTAGCAGCAGCAGCAGCAGCCAGGCAGGTCAAATAATGACAGTTATTTGGGGACGGAGCCTTTGAGAAGCTCCAAGCCTGTATTAGCCCTTTCAGTGACTGCTGGCTGCTAGTCTTCATATTGTTGTTCAGTTGCTAAATCATGTCATACTCTTTGCGACCCCATGAACTGCAGCATGCCAGGCTTCCCTATCCTCCAAACTCCCAGAGCTTACCCAAATTCGTCTCCACTGAATTGGTGATACTATCCAACCATCTCATCCTCTGCCTCCCCCTTCTTTTGCCTTCAGCCTTTCCCAGCATCAGGGTCTTTTCCAACGTGTTGGCTCTCCCCATCAGGTGGCCAAAGTATTGAAGCTTCAGCATCAGTTCTTCCAATGAATATTCAGGGTTGATTTCCTTTAGGATTGACTAGTTTGCTCTCCCTGCAGTCCAAGGGACTCTCAAGAGTCTTCTCCAGCACCACAATTCAAAAGCATCAATTCTTAACTACCAATATTTCATGATATGAATGTACCACATTTTGTTTAACCATTTATCCATTGAAAGACATCTGAGTTGCTTTTGATTTGGGGAAAACTGGACATCCACCTGCAAGAGAATAGATTAAAGACTTGAGACTCCTAGAAGAAAACATAGGCAGTAAGTTCTTTGACATCAGTCTTGGCAATGATTTTTTGGATTTGACACCAAAAGTAAAATTAAGTTTGATATATATGTCAAACTAAAAGAACTCCTGCACCAAAGGAAACCATCAACAAAATGAAAAGGCAGACTATCTAATGGGAGAAAATATTTGCAAAGCATAGATCTGACAAGGGGTTACTATCCAAAATATGTAAAGAACTCAAACAACTCAATAGCAAAAGACAAAACAATCCAGTTTTTAAATGGGCAGAGGATCTGAATGAACATTTTCCCAAAGAAGACATACAAATAGCCAACAGGTACATGAGAAGCTACTCAACATCACTGTCAGGGGACTGCAAATCAAAAGCACAATGAGATATCACTTCACACATTTTAGAATGGTTATTATTTTTTTAAAAAAATCAAGAAGTAACAGGTATTGGTGAGAATATGGAGAAAAGGGAATCTTCCTGGCAGTGGGAATGTAAACTGATACAGCCACTATGGAAAACAGCATGAAGGTTTGTCAAAAAAATCAAAACTAGAACTACCAAATGATCCAGCAGTTCCACCTCTGGGTATTTATCCAAAGGAAATGAAAACACTTGAAAAGATACTTGCATCCCTATGGTCATTGTAGAATTATTTGCACTAGCCAAGAGATGGAAACATCTAAGTGTCCGCTGATGGATGGATGGATAAAGAAGATGTGTTATATAAGTCAACTGTATATATATATATATATATATATATGAATATTATTCAGCTATAAAAAAGAAGGAAATCCTGCCATTTGTGATTACATGGATGAACTTTGAAGGCATTATACTAAGTGAAGTAAGCCAGACAGAAAGACAAGTATTATATGATATCAATTATATTTGGGATCTCAAACAAACTCATAGAGACAGAGTAGATTGATGGTTGCCAGAGATGGGGTTGCTGCTATTGCTACTGCTAAGTCACTTCAGTTGTGTCCGACTCTGTGTGACCCCATAGACAGCAGCCCACCAGGCTCCCTCGTCCCTGGGATTCTCCAGGCAAGAACACTGGAGTGAGTTGCCATTTCCTTCTCCAAGAGATGGGGTTAAGGGTAGGCAAATGAGTTAAGGGAGTCAAAAGGTACAAACTTCCAGTTACAAATAAGTCCTGGGACTATAATGTCTAACATGTGGACTATAGTTAATAATACTGTATTGTATGCTAAGAGAGAACTTAAAAGTTCNGAGATGGGGTTAAGGGTAGGCAAATGAGTTAAGGGAGTCAAAAGGTACAAACTTCCAGTTACAAATAAGTCCTGGGACTATAATGTCTAACATGTGGACTATAGTTAATAATACTGTATTGTATGCTAAGAGAGAACTTAAAAGTTCTCACCACAGGACTTCCTTGGTGGTCCTGTGCCTAAGACTCCACATTCCCAATGCAGGGGGCCCAGGTTCAATTTCTGCTCAGGGAACTGGATCCCTCCCATATGCCGTGACTAAGAGTCCTAAGAGTCGAATGCTTCAACTAAAGATCCTGCATGCTGCAACTGAGACTCAGTACAACCAAATTAATACTTTTCTTAAAGTTCTCACCACAAGAAAAAAAAATTGTAACTATGGTAATGAATGTTAACTAGACTTATTTGGTGGTCATTTTGCAGTATATACAGATAATGAACCAACTGTGTACCTGAAACTAATTCATATGTCAATTATATCTCAATTTTTTTTTTTAAGAAGAGCATTTTCTTTGTGTTACAGGACTAAGCCAATGGCACAGAGTTATCCATGAAGTCGGGTAGAAGGTACAGGTAAGCAATGAGTGGTATACATAGATAAGTCTTCCTGAATAGTATAAAAAACTTAGAACTCTTTTACTCCAACTTCCTGGCCTTTTGATTACATACTATAATATTCTAGTATTTTAGACCTGTTCTTTTGAATTTAATTGTTGTGGCTAAGTAACAAATTCATGGTGAACTTCCCTGGTGGTTCAGTGGTAAAGAATCCGACTGCCAGTGCAAGAGACGTGGGTTTGATTCCTGGGTTGGGAAGATCCCCTGGAGAAGGAAATGGCAACCCACTCTGGTGTTCTTCCCTGGGAAATCCCATGGACAAAGGAGTTTGGTGCACTACAGTCCATGGGGTTGCAAAGGGTTGGATATGACTTAGCAACTAAACAGCAAACTGCCCATATAGGTGAAATTTGGGTTGTTTCAGGCTTATTGCAAGTAATTCTGCTAAGATTAAGAATAGCTTTATGCACATACTGTTTTGTACACATGGAAGTGTATCTGTGGGATAAACCACCCAAAGTAGAATTCCTGTGTCACATATATATGGAATTTAGAAAGATAGTAATGATGATCCTGTATGTGAGACAACAAAAGAGACACAGACNTCAGCTGGTAAAGAATCCACCTGCAATGTGGGAGACTGGGGTTTGATCCCTGGGTTGGGAAGATCTCCTGGAGAAGGGAAAAGCTACCCACTCCAGTATTCAGGCCTGGAGAATTCCATGGAGTGTAGTCCATGGGGTCCCAAAGAGTTGGACACAACTGAGTGACTTTCACTTTCAAACTCCAAAAGGGCAACAATTTTTGTCTATTTTCTGCTGTACCCCTAGGGCCTGAATAGGACCCTGCTGTAAATGTTTCACACGTGTAGAAGGGAAAGGGGGAGGGAGAAGAGATAAAAGGAAGTGACTTTACTATTACAAATTTTACTAGCTTGTGAGATTTTTGTTTTAATTTACTAAAAGGATTTTTAGTGTTTTTCTCCTTTAGAATGAAAGTGTAACCAGAGAAAATTAAATGAAGTTAACTAAATTTAGCATCATTGCAGACAATGCAGGGAATGGGGTGCCAGTGCCTTCTCCATTATAAAGATTGGCAAATACCTAATAAGTAACAAAAGGTTTCCCCAGTGACTTAGCTGGTAAAAAACTTGCCTGCCAATGCAGGGCAACCCACTCCACTCATCTCGCCTGGAATATTCCATGGACAGAGGTGCCTGGTGCGTTATATAGCCTTGGTGGGGTCACAAAGGGTCAGATGACTGATGACACATATAACTCTCTGCAATAAGTATGAAAGAATGGGGGGAAGGGAGGAATGATGATCTAAGTGAACTGAAGGAAATGGCAACCCACTCCAGTATTCTTGCCTGGGAAATCCCATGGACAGATAAGTTAGGTTGGGGTCGGACATGACTTAGCAACTAAACAACAGTGACAGTTCTAGCCAATACGTGATACCAAAAAGTTGTGAAAAATGAGGGGCTGGGGCCGAAACAAAAGTGCTATTGTTTACAGAAGTGACCATTTAGAAAAACCAAAATAAAACTGCAGGTGAAATGCTCTTTTCGCTAGAGAAATTCAAGCGTCATCATTCAACTCTTGACATAATAAGAATTTTATTTGGAATAAAGGAGTTTTAAACACTAGAGAAAGTGAACACTTAGAAAGTCCTTATAATCAATGGCAATATGTGCTTATCAAAGACAGAAAGCTAATTCCAAGCCTCTTAAAGAACAAAGCCCATAAAAAGCACTTTTTCTACCTTTTATCCTGTATACCACTAATGGCAAGGCTTGAAATGACGACGCTGCACAGCATGCTTTCTTAAAAATGGAGAGAAAAAAAGCTCTACTTCAAGAGAAGTAGAACCGATGCAAATTCTACTTATTGGAAGCCTGGAGTATGCTTCAGTAAGTTCCAAACATCATGCAAATGTTAGTCACACATCTTTCTATGCAGTTTAGAATTTGCTTTCCATGAAAAATGTTCAATATTCACTGGTGAAAGATCATTCTAAGTGGAATCATCGAAAACCATTTCTCCCACATCAGTTCAGTTCAGTTCAGTTGCTCAGTCGTGTTCGATTCTTTGCAACTCCATGGACTGCAGTACCCAGGCTTCCCTGTCCATCACCAACTCCCAGAGCTTGCTCAAACTCATGTCCATTGAGTCAGTGATGCCATCCAACCATCTCATCCTCTGTCGTCCCCTTATCCTCCTGCCTTCAATATTTCCCAGCATCAGGGTCTTTTCCAATGAGTTAGCTCTTCGCATCAGGTGGCCAAAGTATTGGCATTTCAGCTTTAGCATCAGTCCTTCCAATGAATATTCAGGACTGATTTCCTTTAGGATGGACTGGTTGGATCTCCTTGCAGTCCAAGGGACTCTCAAGAGTCTTCTCCAACACCACAGCTCAAAAGCATCAATTTTTTGGTGTTCAGTTTTCTTTATGGTCCAATTCTCACATCCATACATGACTACTGGAAAAACCATAGCTTTGACTAGATGGACCTTTGTTGGCAAAGTAATGTCTGCTTTTTAATATGCTGTCTAGGTTTGTCACAGCTTTTCTTCCAAGAAGCAAGTCTTTTAATTTCATAGCTGCAGTCACCAACTGCAGTAATTTTGGAGCCCAAAAATATAAAGTCTGTCACTGTTTCCATTGTTTCCCCATCTGTTTGCCACAAAGTGATAGGGCCAGATGCCATGATCTTAGTTTTCGGAATGTTGAGTTTTAAGCCAACTTTTTCACTCTCTTCTTTCACTTTCATCATATAGCACGTAGCACTACCACAGAGGAGACTATTAGAGTTTGGATCATTTAGTTGGCTTCTAAAGAATTTTCTGAGAGCTGTTGTTGTGTAGTTGCTAAACCATATCTGACTCTTTTGCAACGCTATGAACTGCAGCCTGCCAGGCTCCTTTGTCCACGGGATTTCCCAAGCAAGAATAATGGAGTCAGCTGCCATTTCCTTCTCTAGGGGATCTTCTGGGACCAGGGATCAAACTCTTGTCTCCTGCATTGGCAGGCAGATTCTTTACCTCTGAGACACCAGAGAAGCCCTAAGTTACTGCTTTTTAAAAATTTAACACTCACATACCATTACCATGATAAAAAATCTGAAGAGTTATTTATACAAATAAAAAGTTTCACTTTACTAAAACTCAATTTACCACATACTTGGCAAAATGAAATAGTATCTGATAAACTGTTCAATTTTTCATTATTTTAAAATGAAATCACTTTTTAAAACATGTCTCGCAGATATGTTACTAAATGCTACACACTTGGACCAACAGTTTTACACACTGATTATACTAGTTTTAGTAATATTAAAATCTGATAGCTAAGATTTATTACATGTATAGACAAGCTGTAGTTCCCCCTAAGCGAGGGGAAAAGAAACAGACACCAGATCTGTGTTAGGGATTTTATTCTACACAACATAGCTCTTGCCTACAATTCACCTCCAGCACTACAATAATACTGGTCAATGGAAAAGCTAAGAGTTACATGACATTAAAATATCATTAGAAATAAGAGTTTAAAATAAGAATCTCAAATCTAGGGTCACAGAGACCAATGGGAAGTAAGTCTCATAAAGCAAATCAACTTATAAAGAAATACCAGAGTCATTATTTCCAAATAAGATGTGTATGCTTCAAAAAACACTGGCTTAAACAAACAAAAATAAAAAAACTGGCTTAGGAAGCTATAATACTTACTCCAACATGCTACTGATGCTTATAGTATTTTTTTTTACAATTCGTTTTTGGGAAATCTCTGCAGGACGTTTAGCATATTTTACTAACTACCCTTGATGAATCTTCAAACTTAGCATATCTGAGTTTTTAAACCAATGAAGGAGTCACACAGGTTTGCTATAGAGATCGCCAGCAGAGTGCTATATATTTGGTCAAAAATGAGATGTATGGGAATTCCCTGGTGGTCCAGTGGTTAGACTCTGCACTTCCACTGCAAGGGGCAGGGTCTGATCCCTGGCTGGGGAACTAAGATCTCTCATGCTGTGCAGTGCAGCCAAAAAAAAAGAGAGGGAGAGAGATAAAATAAGGCAATGACAATTTTCTTTTGTGAGGCAACCCTGGAAAAGTAAAGTATCCCAAAGTGTCTGTTCCAAGCACATTTTTCACTTAGATGTCAACGTGAATCAACTTTTACAACTATCATTCATTCCAACTCTTTTATCAACAAGAAAATGGAATTTCTAAGAAACTTCTAAGAAAACTGAATTTGAAAGAAATTACCCCAAATCACCTAACTACAATACTTAGAACCAAACTAGGAACTAAACATCAAGTCTCCTAACTCCTGTTCAGTATTCTTTCTTATACACTATATTGCCTATGGTTTTCAAGGCTTGAGAAGAAGAAAGTAGAATTGCCTTTAAAATTCATTAAGGGTTTTTGTTTTAAAGTTAAGGCAACTGAGAATCCCCCAAATTCTCTAATAATATGCAATGTGATTTTGAAATGCAGTTTTAGAGATGTCGATTCTAACTGCCAGAAAGAGGAGACAGGAACTACAGAAAGTCAGCTGAAGGACAGGTTCAGTGAGGTTAGGCCCTAAACTAGGGCCAGCATGGGAAGGCCACACTTCTCACAGTTCAGTCAAAATATATGACTATGCTTTGTTTCTTATGCAGACTTTAAAAAAAAGTTTAATAAGTTGGCATCATTACTGTTTAATAGCATTTATTGAACATTTACAACACCAGACAGTATGCTGCTGCTGCTAAGTCACTTCAGTCGTGTCCGACTCTTAGTGACCCCATGGACTGCAGCCCACCAGGCTCCTCCGTCCATGGGATTTTCCAGGCAAGAATACTGGAGTGGGGTGCCATTGCCTTCTCTGAGACAGTATGCTAGGCACTTATATTTCCTCATTTAACCCTCAAAACAGCTCTACTAGGAAGGCACATTATATCTCCATTTTAAAGATAAGGAAATTCGGATCCACAAAGCTTACATAACCAGAGTAAAGAAGTATGGCAGACTGTATTTCCCAACAATAGCTACAAAAATATCTCCTATCCCACGTGTTCTTTTTTTCCCCAGAAATAAACTTTTATTTTAGAACAGGTTTAAATTTACAGAAAAACAACTCTGCAAAACAACTTCCTATAAATCAAATTTCTTGTCCTTAGAATTTTTAAAAGTCCCACGTGTTGGTCAGTGCAGTGGGCCTGAACTTGGCAGAGCAATCACACTTAGAAAGCAGATCCTACAATAAATAGGGTTTTTTTGGCCAGTAACTACATTAATACATAGTATTTTCAGAAGAATATATGAATGAGCTGTCATGGTTTTTAAGACCATGTCACTCTAATATAAAATCTGACTCCAAAATGTAAGTATAACATCATTCCCAGTGATATGACCAAGCAAGTAATACTACTTCTTTTTAAGTAGCCATATTTTCTTCCCACACTGTAACAGAAAAATACAAACCAGAGACGCTTCTAAATATTCATAAGTCCTATTTACTTTCATTTAATAGCAGTACTTAAAAAATATTATTAAATTTATTATGCACATTTTAGGATTAAGTTGTTGCCAGTGCTAATTATAACATGCTTGGAAAAAATTTAAGCTATTCTGATTAAAATTCTATTTATAAAGGAAAAATCTAAACCACAGAAACAGTGCTTAGTTTAGAACATGTACATAACTGCCAAACTCAATCCCTGTTTAGATGTTGCTCACTGAAACACTGTTAACTACAAAAAACCGCAATGAATTTCTAAGTGTTGCAAGATGAAACAGTCCTGGCTTAATTTTGGAGGCTTGTAATTACCTTCCTGAAAAGGTAAATACTCTAAGTTTTAACTTAATATAATATTAACTCTAGAAGTTAACAAAGATTGAACATTTGATTTTACTCTAAAATGGAAGCCACCTATGAAATTTAGAACCTTATAAATTAACAGTCAACTGCTAACCAAAGAAAATTACTGGGAGACAAAGGTCACTGCTAACTTCCTACAGTCATTTATGGATGATGCAAACCTCCAGGCTTACTGAATGGGTTTGGAGGACTCTTCATGTACATTCAGTTTATGTCTGCCCAACAGAGGAATGCATCACAATGACACTTTCCACTCCCTCTTCAATCAACTACAGTCTGACTTGTTGCTTCTACCACTCTACTGTAACCACGTCAGCAAAAAAGTCCACTTTGACCTTGTCAAATCCAGTGGCCACTTCTTTGTCCTCATTTTACTCCACATGAACAGCCACTTCCTCCCTGAAAGGCTTGCCTCTCTTTGCTTCTGCAACACCACTTTCCCGGGTTTCTTGTGAACTCACTGCTCCCTCTCTCAGGATCTCCTGTGGCTCCTCCTCCTCTACTGGACCTCTCAATTCTGGGGCTTCCTATTACTGGGACACTGTCTTCTCTCGTCCTTTTCCTTCTTCCCTTCTTCTCTATTCTCTTCATTGTGACCCTTCCAAAATATATCTCCAACACAATCCTCTCCTCCAAGCTCAACTCACAAATTCAGCTACCTGACATTTGGGTGTCTAATAGTTCTATCAAACTGAGCGTGAAAGTGTTAGTTGTTCAGTTGTGTCCGATTCTTTGTGACCCCATGGACTGAGCCTGCCAGACTCCTCTGCCCACAGAATTCTCCAGGCAATACTGGAATGGGTTGCCATTCCCTTCTCCAGGAGTTCTTCCCAACCCAGGGATCGAACCCAGGTCTCCTGCATTGCAGGCAGATTATTCACCATTTGAGCTACCTGGGAAGCCAACAGCATATCCAGAACATATCCAGAATAAATGCCATTCCCCCATTCCTCTACTTACCACTCAGCCTTTGTCCTTCCCCATCTCTGTAAATGGTATCAGCAACCACTCAGATTCTCCACCAAGAAACCTAGGAGTCATCTTTCATTCTTTCCTTTCCCTCACTCCTATCTCTGTCTTTTCTCTTGAATATGACCAGCTTATACCTATTCTTACCAAAACTCTTCATTTTATTTTCCCAGATCCTGGGCCATAGAATTCAAGACCACAACTTATCCAATAATTGTCATCTCTGAAATAACTCTGAAGATTTTTCACTGCTATAAAAACTTCTGGGAGAAGGACAAAGAGAAATAGGAAAAACAAATGAAGCAGGATCACAAAATCTTAAGAAATTTAAAACGTGCCAAAAGGCACATGGAATTGCACGCAATTTTTCTAAGCTCCTACTTTCATTGACATTACCTTCTCTAGAGCCCTGCTCAACCTTTCTAGACTTTTAAAAATCCTAGGCTGGGCACTTTGAGTATCTCTGTTCCATTAAGAAAGCTGCTATTTTGTTCCTTCTCACATTCTCTCTCATTTCTTACTGAGACCCTAAATGGAAAAATAAAGAGAAGGGCACATTGCCATCAAGTCTTCAGGTATAAAAACAGAACCGAAATAGGGAGAAATGAAGATTAAGGAGTAGCAGGCCTTTAAGGTCAACATTAATGTAAATTATTAAACACAAATTAGGAACTGTACACAAGTGATTTGGAGCAAAGACACAGTTTCATAAATGAACGCCAAATAAGTTTCCAGCAATAAGAAAAATCTACCNAGATTAAGGAGTAGCAGGCCTTTAAGGTCAACATTAATGTAAATTATTAAACACAAATTAGGAACTGTACACAAGTGATTTGGAGCAAAGACACAGTTTCATAAATGAACGCCAAATAAGTTTCCAGCAATAAGAAAAATCTACCTTATATATCACAATTCAATATTCTTTTGTTCTAGGGCACACCTTCTTTATCTAATAATTATACCAAAAACGAATGCTATACTGTTCCTGTATGACTAACACTGACCACCGTATACCACAAGTAGGTAAAATCCAGGGTATCAAAAAGCCAACACTCTTGATCTGATGAAATTAACTTACCAGTAGATTCTCCCAACTTTAAAGAATAGATATTTTACAGAAGGCAAACTAGTAAAGTAAGACTGTATCATTCTGTATCTAACGGACCAAAAATTATTAATAGACTAAAAAATTTAGATACAAATTACTAAACTACCACTTCTTGTATGAAATAAGAAACCACACTCTTAAGTGTAGCAATGTAAAGATAATGTATCCAAAAGTAATCTGAACTAGCTTGAAATAGAGAACTAACCACCCAATCAGAGAGCTACCAACCTATAAACCCTGATGCTGGGAAAGATTGAGGACAGGAGGAAAAGGG
>SJYV01013908.1:0-10321 GCA_006410875.1 Neotragus pygmaeus
GAGTCATTTACCTTCATAAGACTCACGGTAAACTCAATGACATAGGTAGTTCTCTTGCATTTGACTTTTCCCCTTTACGTGCCTTAAGCCCTGAATCTTCCATTTCCAATTTGTCGTATCCTCTGTATTAATTTCATAGATGTATATTAACAGAGGGTACAAAGTGCAAATTTTCTAAATACCAGCACTAATACACAGTGACTTGTCACCAGCAGTCATAACACACGACACTCCAGACAGTGACTAGAGTCTTCAGCCCACAAGCAAACTCTGAAAGCAGTCCTGTGTCCACTGCTCACCTTAGGTAGCTTTCTCCTCTGGAGGAAGATGGACATAGAATCTCTTCCTGAGTTATGTGGCAAGACTTCTTTTATCTNACACTCCAGACAGTGACTAGAGTCTTCAGCCCACAAGCAAACTCTGAAAGCTGTCCTGTGTCCACTGCTCACCTTAGGTAGCTTTCTCCTCTGGAGGAAGATGGACATAGAATCTCTTCCTGAGTTATGTGGCAAGACTTCTTTTATCTCGATGGTATCATCAGACAGAAAGTAATGCAGGATGAGTTCTCTACGATTCCCAAACACTGAGCCTGAGTCGTCCCACACGCAGAAAAAACGCAAGACCTTCCTATCATCCTCGAGGAACTGTTTCAGAGTGTCAGAGGACTTGTAGGGACGTAAGGGCTCCATGTAGTCTAGCTTCTGTCAGTGGAGAAAAGGTTAATGATAGTGGAAGACTTTCCATGATGGCTTCTGGGATGTAAGCAGTCAAAGAACATAGAGGTATCTTTTCCATAGACTATTCTGTGATATTTTTAAAAATTTCAACTAANGCAAGACCTTCCTATCATACTCGAGGAACTGTTTCAGAGTGTCAGAGGACTTGTAGGGATGTAAGGGCTCCATGCAGTCTAGCTTCTGTCAGTGGAGAAAAGGTTAATGATAGTGGAAGCCTTTCCATGATGGCTTCTGGGATGCAAGCAGTTAAAGAACATAGAGGTATCTTTTCCATAGACTATTCTGTGATATTTTTAAAAATTTCAACTAACAACATATATGATATGCATATATAACTAGTTTCAACCTTAGAAATACAGACAATCAAGTATAAGGTAGCTTTTCATTAAACATTATTTTAACACACTAAAGTATACTTCTATAATGTTTTTGAAAACTGACTCTTCTCAGAGTCTTATCCTTGATATTTAAATGAAGTTATAAGATCTCTACTTTCACTGATTATCTTTAATATTTAAATGNCAAGTATAAGGAAGCTTTTCATTAAGCATTATTTTAACACACTAAAGTATACTTCTATAATGTTTTTGAAAACGGACTCTACTCAGAGTCTTATCCTTGATATTTAAATGAAGTTATAAGATCTCTACTTTCATTGATTATCTTTAATATTTAAACGAAATTATAAGATCTCTATTTTCACTGATAGAGAAAACTTTCTTTGGCACGATAAGGCCTCTAAGAAATCCATTATTGATTACATACCACGGGAGATCTTTTCAGTCCAAGTTAAAGTGTTTAATTTTAACTTTACATTTCAAGGCAGCAAACACTGGAGAAGTAAATGAATTAAAGTCAATATAAAAGCCTCTTATTAAACTCCTAATTTTCCACAGACTTCTATATTTATTGAAGAGCTTTCTCCCTGAGGGAATAAATCCTAAAATGATTCTTCTCAATCTGAAAGGAAATTATTTAAAACATTTCTTGGCTGTTCTTGGTATTTATTCTTGATTCTTGGAACAGAAGTTTTTTTTTTTCCTTATAAACCTATGAAATCATACATTGTTCCTATGTATTTCATACTATGCATCATCACTCACAATCACTATCATGTAATACCAGCTGTTAGTGAATGAGTGTGGCCAGATGCAAAGGTTGATAAATCANTTTTTTTTTTTCCTTATAAACCTATGAAATCATACATTGTTCCTATGTATTTCATATTATGCATCATCACTCACAATCACTATCATGTAATACCAGCTGTTAGTGAATGAGTGTGGCCAGACGCAAAGGGTGATGAATAATATAGATCCATTTCTTTTGGTTTCTCTCTGCTGGTTCTAAAGACTTTTGTATTTATCCAGACTCTTACTTCCAGGGCATTTGGAAAAACACAGAAATGAACCCAAACCATAAATCTCCTTGCATGCCAATACACACAAGAATATTGCCACAAGGATTTCACCTTAGATATTCCAGGATCAACAATCTATATATTTCTCAGGAGGGGTATATGTCTACAATATTAAAGGATAATTCTGATGGGGCTAGGAGGCAGGAATAGATGAATGATCCTACATGCAGCTTTTAACAAGAGATCAAAGCAGAATCAAAGGAGATTTTTATTTTAAATTTTATGTTATCTTTCTGCAAAGAAGTTAATTACAAGTTTTAGGAACAATAAAAATGAGACCAAACTAATCTAGAGGGATAGAAATGAGAATAGTGCTTATCCCTGGGTGGGGGGAAGGACAGACTGGAAAAAGGCATGCAGAACTTTCTAGGAGGACGGAAATGTTCTAGACTGTGATTTCGGGTATGGATTTCATGGGTGTATACATTTGTTAAGACCCATCAAACTGTATATTTAATTTCTGTGCATTTTACTGTGCATNCATGCAGCTTTTAACAAGAGATCAAAGCAGCATCAAAGGATATTTTTATTTTAAATTTTATGTTATCTTCTGCAACAAATTAATTACAAGTTTTAGAAACAATAAAAATGAGACCAAAGTAATCTATAGGGATAGAAATGAGAATAGTGCTTATCCCTGGGTGGGGGGAAGGATAGACTGGAAAAAGGTATGCAGGAACTTTCTAGGACAGAAATGTTCTAGACTGTGATTTCAGGTGTGGATTACATGGGTGTATACATTTGTTAAGACTCATCAAACTGTATATTTAATTTCTGTGCATTTTACTGTGCATGATCATGCATCAATAAAAAGAGAAACCAATGAGAATAATTAAAATCAGGATAACAAGCAAGATATTTGAGTTCAAGTCCTAGCAAGATGACTGGTGAGGTAGGTGACCTTCCACATAATAACACCTGCCCTTTTGGGTATTCAGATTTTTCTGTAAAACATAAAATTTGGGCCAAGGGCTCATTAAAACAACAACAACAACAACAACTCTGGAAAGACTACAATAATACTACTAACACTGATTCTTTCCTCCCTACACTGGCTTGGATCAGACTTTGCCAGTAAGCATCCTGTTATCATGGGAGGACATCAAAATCATGGCCCTTCTCATTCTTGAACCTCTCTGCATCTAATGTCACCTTAAAGGAAGCTTGCAGTCTTAAGAAAGAAAAAGGTGTACCCAAAGTTTGGTTGAGTGTATCAGTAGCACAGGAGCAAAGATTTTCCCCAGAGTTAGGCAACTAAAATGGGAAAAGAAAAGCCAGGTAAGAGTGGACCCAACTGTGTCAGTGTCAGTGACTACAAAGCCAATCCTAGGCTCTTAGAAATCATCCCATATGGGCAGCTCATGAAGACTCCCCCTGCCTGGAAGGGCCATTCTCTGTAAAGAGAAGTGGGGGTGAGGGCAGAGAGTGAGTCTTTCCTGCACCGAAGCCAACCCCCAGCCTCCTTCCAGCCCAAAGGAAAAGAGGACAACTCCAGTGACCATGGCCCCCAAAGCCCTTTCACCTGGGCATCAGAACTACTGATACCATTCACTGATTCTGAACGGATTCTCATCTTGAAGACCAGAGCTCATGGATAAGTCAACTTACCTCTCTCCGTGTTTTCATGTAAGGATCTTCTGGACATTTTCCCGGGGGATTTAATTTGATTCCTATTTTTGTCAAGAAGTTTTTTGTGAATGCATCACAGTCATAAATCTTGAATGTTTGACCATAAAATACAATGTCAGTGTTGACATTAAAGTGATGCACAGTATAAAACTGATCATCATTAGGAGGTGGGAGAGAAATCCGATGACGCCGGATAAAAATTCCTACAGTGTGAAATAAAACACAATTGTTTCATCATGTGGCTCACCAGCAAGACATCAGAGCACATTTTTATAACAACCCTGAATGTTTTCTCACCATGGTGAAGTAGGCAAAGGACTGGCTCTTGGAGAAGTAGCATCAGAATGTTCAAACTCTGAGGGCTCCACAGGGAGCTGGGGCTCCTGAGATTCAGAGTAATTTGACCAGCCTTGTATGTGGTTAGAGTTGCCTAAGTGGTACTAGGGCTTACTCTATTAGAAAGTAATCCCAGGTGGTGCTAGTAGTAAGGAACCTGCCTGCCAATGCAGGAGGCTTTACAGACAGGTTTGATCCCTGGGTCGGGAAGATCCCCTGGAGGAGGGCATGGCAATCCACTCCAATATTCTTGCCTGGGGAATCCCATGGACAGAGAACCTGACCACATACAGTTCATAGGGTTGCACAGAGTCAGACACAACTGAAGCAACTTAGTGTGTGCACACAAAGACTATGGCAGGAGGGAAGGAGAAGGGAGTATTAAACAGGGTGACCCAATGTGCCAGACACTGCCATCATGTTTTTCCCCAAAATAAGCATGCTCACTTTCTCACTCACAAGCACTTAACGTGAGCATGATAAATAAGGAACTAAGACCCCAAGCCAGAATACTCACAAAAATGCACTCCTGATTGAAAAAAGAAAACTACTCAGCTTCATGATGGTAGATGCCAACACCTTTATATACAGCTTCCATAAGCACGAATGACTCTATGTTGCTTTGAAGCTTCTTAGAATCCTGTTCCTTCTACCAACCTCTTCTCCCTCTGCCTTTCTCTACAGCCTCTGTCCACCTCCATCCAACCACTCCCACAAAGTGAGAGTTAGCACAGGCTTCATAGTACCTTCTACTTTCAACCCTATGATACCCATTCACTTTTTTTTCTTGAGAGTATGGGCCCTGGGTCCCTGAGTACACCCAAATGGTAACTAGCCACTGGAGGTAAAAAAGGCTCCCTAACTAAATGAATGTATCAACTATACCACACCATAACCAGCCAACTTACCCTAACACTGCTGAAACCTGTTGTCAAGAATTATTTAAGGATTGGGATTTTATCCTGCTTGCTAGCTGACAAGTTAGCCTGCTACAGTTTCAAGGATGCTGGTAGATGATATGAGATGCTTTGGTGACAGACAAAGGGCAGTTTATTACTCACAGTAATAACAGTACCCATTTCAGTTCAGTCACTTAGTCGTGTCCGACTCTTTGCGATCCCATGAATCGCAGCACGCCAGGCCTCCCTGTTCATCATCATCTCCCGGAGTTCACTCAGACTAATGT
Source organism: Neotragus pygmaeus (assembly GCA_006410875.1). Classification (NCBI taxonomy): domain Eukaryota; kingdom Metazoa; phylum Chordata; class Mammalia; order Artiodactyla; family Bovidae; genus Neotragus; species Neotragus pygmaeus. The sequence continues at coordinate 5,309 of SJYV01013908.1, forward strand.
CCATCGAGACCATGATGCCATCAAGCCACCTCATCCTCTGTCATCCCCTTCTCCTCCTGCCCCCTCATTCCTCCCAACATCAGAGTATTTTCCAATGAGTCAACTCTTTTCATGAGGTGGCCAAAGTACTGGAGTTTCAGCTTTAGCATCACTCCTTCCAAAGAAATCCCAGGGCTGATCTCCTTCAGAATGGACTGGTTGGATCTCCTTGCAGTCCAAGGTACTTTCAAGAGTCTTCTCCAACACCACAGTTCAAAAGCATCAATTCTTTGGCATTCTGCCTTCCTCACAGTCCAACTCTCACATCCATACATAACCACAGGAAAAACCATAGACTTGACTAGATGGACCTTAGTCGGCAAAGTAACGTCTCTGCTTTTGAATATACTATCTAGGTGGGTCATAACTTTTCTTCCAAGGAGTAAGCGTCTTTTAATTTCATGGCTGCAATCACCATCTGCAGTGATTTTGGAGCCCCCAAAAATAAAGTCTGACACATTACCTCATTCTCTGTTCCTTACATTGACCAAGATGGGAACATCATATTGATTTACTTTATGAATTTTTCAGATCCTGAAGAAACAATGCTAACATACAAAGTATTTTTTAATGACTTGCTCAACAGCTAGTCACTTTTTACATTAAAAAGTATTAAAAAAATTTAAACACAAATTTGTAACGCAGAATTATTCAGAGAAACATTTTTTTTTTAAGTAGCTGGCTTATGAATGAAGGCTATGTGAAGCCATATTGCCCATGGATTTTTAACAATTAAGCATTTTAAAAAGTCTTAGTTAAAACTGCAATTTTTCTGGTACAAATTTAATTTATATGCAGAGTACATCATGAGAAACACTGGGCTGGAAGAAGTACAACCTGAAATCAAGATTGCAGGGAGAAATATCAATAACCTCAGATATGCAGATGATACCACCCTTATGGCAGANATGTTGAGCTTTAAACCAACTTTTTCACTGTCCACTTTCACTTTCATCTAGAGGCTTTTTAGCTCCTCTTCACTTTCTGCCATAAAGGTGGTGTCATCTGCATATCTGAGGTTCTTGATATTTCTCCCAGCAATCTTGATTCCAACTTGTTCTTCTTCCAGCCCAGCGTTTCTCATGATGTACTCTGCATATAAGTTCAATAAGCAGGGTGACAATATACAGCCTTGACGTACTCATTTTCCTATTTGGAACCAGTCTGTGGTTCCATATCCAGTTCTAACTATTGCTTCCTGACCTGCATATAGGTTTCTCAAGAGGCAGGTCAGGTGGTCTTGTATTCCCATCTCTTTCAGAATTTTCCACAGTTTATTGTGATCCTTGAATACCACCCCACTATTGAGTTTACTTCTAGGCAGCCTTATTAAGGCCCAGTTCTTTCATACTGGAAGCTACTTTCTGTCTGTAAAGGACAGTCAGATACTTACAAAGACTGGGGTGTGTAAGAACCTGCAACAAGGATCCTGCAAATGTTGCTCATTTCGTTCTTGCCCAACCAAAATACAAACTAGAGAAAGTTCAAAGATCTCAGTTGATTCCCCCCACAGCCCTGGCTCAGTGCCATGGTGGTGCCCTTGTCCTTGTTGCTGGTTCATTGAATTCTCACTTCTTGCCAGTAACACCCAGATCTTCTCCTGTGCGGCAGTGTTTCTCAGACACTTCCCTTAATAAGCAGTATCTTGGGAAACCTCAGGAGAATCCACCTGATTGCTGATGATGCAACATTATCCTAAACCCTCACCAAAAAAAAAAAAGGTGGTGGTGGAGTGGTAAGGTTTGGCTCAACTATTTGTCACTGTGTGGTCATATTATTCCCATCCAAAGATGAGCAAATTGAGACTCAGAAATACTGAGTGACTTTTCCCTAGGGGATTCTGTTGTTGAAACAGAGCTAGTAGACAAGCACAGATGTGTCTGAAAGAAACTCATGTCCTTTTCACCTTCCAGGTTGGGTTTCACTTAGCATCTTTGTGTCACAACTGTCTTCCCTATCAAATGAGATTAATGCATCACTTGTTAGACTTCTGGTGGGATTAAATAAACTACTCAAGGGAACTCCTACACACAGGGCTGGATAAAGAATATAAGCTTCCTTTCTTTCCTCTGTAAGGTATTGAGGGAAAATCCTTTCATTCAGGCTGAGTCTGGGGCCACAGTGCCTCATCCTTTCTCACTCATCATGGAGTAGAACTCAATTAAATATTAAAAATCTTTCACTTGGAGAGGAACCATTTCAACCAAAGGGACAGTAGTTAAGTTCTAGAGCAGATGACTCCAAATACCAGTCATTTATTTTTTGTGCATTTTGGGTTGGTGGGAGTCAGAAGATTCTACGAGAGGACTCAAGATGGCTGGTGATGAAGCTGGAGACTCAGGGCAGCCAGTCTTAGTGAACCAGTAAAGCCATGTTTTAGGTGGGCTCAAAATCTGGGTGAAAGCCACCCATTTAAGAAGAAGATCATCTAAAAGGCTTCCCCAGCAGAAGACTCAGTTTCTGGCTTGGTTACAGTCCCAGTGCCCACCCCTTCCCACCAGGACAGGCCATGGTCCCAGCTCTACCTGGATCCCCCTTCTCCCCCTGGGGGCCTTCTCTCCCATCTCGTCCATCTCGACCACGAAGGCTATCCGCTGGTGGGGCACACACAACCAGGGTGCAGGGATCGGTGAGTGTTTTCTCAGAATAGACATCCATTTCTTCGCCCAGGGCACTCTGGGACTGTGTGAGCAGGAGCAGCACGGAGAGAGGGAGGAGAAGCATGTCCTAGGCAGAGGAACAGAGAGAGGGGCTGCTCTTGGTTCAAGGACGAGGATTGGGGCTGGCCCAGCTCCTGGAGGGCAGGAGAAGCCCTTCCTCCGTCTTCTCTCCCATCCTCTGGGGCCCAGAACAGCAGGGCTCTGAAAGCAGTTTAGGGAAAGTTAGGATAAGGTCTGGCCAGGGAGGACATAAGTAGACCAGCTGGCCTCTGACCTGGTCTGTCAGCACATGAATCTACTCTCAGATGCTCTGTGTCATCCCTCTTTGGGCTTGTCATCCCTGCCAGGGGCACTTGGCCAGGATGTAGAATTCCTCACTGAGGCCATTGTCACACCAGGAGGGACTCACTGAGGGCCCTTGGGTGGGACCCTCCCCTCTGTGGACCTGCTTATCCTTTTCTGTATCAGTAAGGTAGCTGACTTAGCTGTGACAATGCAGACTCGCTTCCTCTCGCTTGCTGTTCTGGATAGACTAGTATTGCAGGTCTGCAGTGCTGTCTGAAGAAAAGCCAGAGTCTTAAGCTGGATGAGGTCTGTCCTGAGCACAGGATGGGTGCATGACTGTGTGTTTACCAGGGTTTGTCATTCCTGAGCTCCACGAGAAAAGTCCCTGGCATACCTAGAGTCTGTCCAGACTTCCAAGAGGACTTGGGCCAGTGGCCTTATGGAGGAAGGGACATGTGAGACGCACAGTTAGGGGAAGGCTGGCTTCAGGGCAGGAAAGAGCAGATGTCCAGTAGAGCTTCCAGTTACCATCAGAAAGGGACTGAGGAGCTAAGTGAGATCACGGGTGGGTATAGGACATGGGTCAGTCCCACAGCTGGGCTTCTTCCTTCTCTGAGGCAGAAACTGTAAAGCTTTTTCCATGGAAAGGGCTCAAGGGCATTGGAAAGACTTGAAAGAAAGCCTGAGTGACCTGTGCAAACAAAGGACAGAGGGTCACTGGAAGGCTGAGGTAGAGGGAGGGAAGGGGCTTTCTGGACAGAGAAGGGCCTCCTTCCAAGAGGACGGTGAATTGCATTTTCCACGGGGACAATGGCATCAGAGAGCTGGTTGGATGTCACATCCAACTCTCCCCTTCTCCCAGCCCAGGAAACACATCTCCCACCAAACAAAAGGAACACAGTGCTGAGCATCCATTATTACCTTGTGCCCCTCCTCCAACACTCACCCTCCTAGACTGGAACNCTGGTTGGATGTCACATCCAACTCTCCCCTTCTCCCAGCCCAGGAAACACATCTCCCACCAAACAAAAGGAACACAGTGCTGAGCATCCATTATTACCTTGTGCCCCTCCTCCAACACTCACCCTCCTAGACTGGAACAGCAATCCAGACCCTGCCTTCCTCAGCACCAGTAGGATAGAGCACCCATTCAGGCCGGAAGATCCTCACTGGACACAGGAAAGCAAATTGAGAGGCTAGGACAGAGACACTCACAGTGGCTTCCTCTAGGCTTTCAGAACCTCCACGCAAATTGAAGTTCCTCAGCCACTATTGACTATTTATACCTGCGCAATAACCTGAGGTTCCAGTGCCAGTTTCCAGAGAAATGAAGAACAAATTTTGGCTTGTTGACTCAGTCAATTTCGCCCCCACCTGGATTCTGGACACACGCTGCGGTTCATGGCACTAAACACACTTTAGAGTTCAAAGAGCACCCTCAGCCCAGGATCGCATCGGCTCCTCACTGCAGCCCTGAGAGTTTAGTGGCAGCGTCAGTGTCTGTGTTTCACGGGTGTCCAGGAATCCAAGGTCCAGAGAAGACCAGCAAGTTGCACAATAATCTAGAGCTCTTGCAAAAGCAGCCTGCTCTGCAGAGTCCAAGAAACAGCACCCGCTGTGCCCATTTCTCTTCCTTCTCACTCAACATTACTGCTCAGACTCTAGGAAAGAGCCGGGAGCTGCCTGGCAGATCTGAGCAGCAGTGGGGCAGGTAGAGGGGCTGCTGAGGCAAGAGCCTGTGGGGGCAGTGTCTGGGGGAGCTGCCACCCAACAGGGGTCACTCTTTTGCTTTCTGCTGTGTCTAGGACAGCCCTCCACTTGCCTTTTATAGGATTGTTGTTGTTCAGTGGTTAAGTTGTGTCTGACTCTTTGTGACCCCATGGACTTCAGCATGCCAGGCATCCCTCAGTTCAGTTCAGTTCAGTCGTGTCCAACTCTTGGACCCCGTGGACTGCAGCAAGCCAGGCTTCCTTGTCCATTACCAATTCCAGGAGCTTACTCAAACTCATTTCCATCGAGTCAGTGATGC
>SJYV01013909.1:0-16433 GCA_006410875.1 Neotragus pygmaeus
CACTGGAGTGGGTTGCCATTTCCTTCTCCAATGCATGAAAGTGGAAAGTGAAAGTGAAGTCGCTTAGTCATGTCCGATCTTAGCGATCCCATGGACTGTAGCCCACAAGGCTCCTCAGTCCATGGGATTTTCCAGGCAAGAGTACTGGATTGGGGTGCCATTGCCTTCTCCAGCGGGCTGATTAGAAACATAAAATCTCATGCCCTACTCAATATCTACATTTTAACAGACTCTCCAGATAATTTGTATGAACACTTATGTTTGAGCAGCACTGGCCAGCATCAGACCTGATACATTGCTGATTCCTGATCTAAGTATGTTAGAAGTTTTCAATCATGACCGAAATGTGTGGGTATATGTGATGGGTATAACACATTTCTTCCTATTCAGAATTTGAGTTAGGCCAGTAAGTCTCCCATTCTTTACCAAGGGGCCCCATGTGCTTGTTGGGCCAGACTTTTGACACTCAGCCAGGCAGTTTACAACTTTGCTTTAGCATTCTGGTCCTGCTTGTGCAGAGCTCCAAGATCAGCTGGAGATGAAACCTTGGGAACTTCTCAGTTCTTTCCCGAGTATGCACACAGCCCTAGGTATACACAGAACCCTATGCATACATGTACATAATCTTCTAAACCTTCAAGTACATAGCAGAGCTTTCAACACCTCTTATGGAAATCTCTTCTGATTTTCCTTCTAAGCTTTTTGTTTAGCCTGTTGTTTTGTCTTCAACAGTTATCCACTTGCTTCAGGAAAACATGCTTTTAAATGAAAAAGTCCCTAATTGTTTTTGACAGATGCCCCTGAGAAACGTCACTCATTCTAGTCAACTCCTTAGTCAGATAAAAGGAAGACAAGCCTCTTGAATGGGATCTTCCAGGGAACCACCAAACAAGTCAAATTACAATTCTTTGGAAAGGGGGCTTTGACGGAGTTCCAAACCAGCTTTTTCCATTCCAGTGGCTGCTTCACTTCTGGTTCCCACTAAGATTGAGGGTTGTTGGTTTTCAAGGCTACTCCAAAAGGAGGATGGGAATAGGGTGAGTTAAAACACTACAGAGCTTGCTGTTTTTTACCAAGAGTCAACAATTTAAAAAAAAAAAATTAACACTCTCCAGATTACAGCAAGCCTTTCATTAATTTCCAAATTTCTGAATATATTGACTGGGAACATTTTTGTCAGTTACTTTTACGGAAGAGAGGATTCTCATACATCTTTATTACTCCATTTTGGCTAATGTCACTTAAAATGCCCTGAACCTTTTGAATGCTGAGCAAGAGTTTTATGGAATTTCATTTACTTGCTATATTATGAAGACAGACCACATATCCACTAGAGATTGTAGAAGGTTCCGCTTCAAAGTGCCATTAAAATATCTTGATATTTTAAGGCAGTTAGATGAGAGATCACAGTGACTTCTTCTAAGAAAGATTTTTCATAATTAAATGTCAAACTTACAAGAAATGATGTGTGCCAATTAAGAGCCTGTTCTTTTGGAACTAGTTAATTCTGGTTTTAAGCTCTTCTTTTTCTCCTTCATAGCTTGGGACATTGGTCAAGTTACTTAACCTTTATTAGATAGTGATAATAACAGTATCTATTCATAAATTTTTAAAAAATCCAACTAAACTAACAAAAGTAAAGTGCTTAGTACAGTTCATGTTAAGTGTTCAAGAAGTTTTTAGCTGAAATTGCTATTGTCTCCCTAACCTGAAGAAGGAAATGGCAACCCACTCCAGTATTGTTGCCTGGAAAATCCATGGACAGAGGAGACTGGTGGACTACATTCCATGGGATCACAAAAGAGTGGACACTACTTAGTAACCAAACAACAACAATAATTGCTATTGTCATCATTAAAAACATAGTTTGGCACTGCTAATAATTATGCCGAATGTGCACCTAAATATGGCTCTTTAAAAGTCACTTTCAAAATAGGAGATAAAACTGTTTTGCTCATACTCCTTTGCTTTCTTTGCAATTCCAGGCACTGTGGTGGTCCAACAGCTGATGTCAGTGATGATTGGCAAACATGATCGCCTCTTCCCCAAAGATGCAGAGCTGCAAAGCAAGCCCCAGGATGGCGTGAGCAACAACAATGACCTTCAGAAGAAAGCCGTCATCGGGCAGCTACAGAACAAGGAGAACAATAATACCAAGGACAGTCCCGTAAGGCGGTGCTCTTGGGACAAGCCAGAGTCTCCCCAAAGAAGCAGCCTGGATAATGGATCCCCCACAGCTCTGCCAGGCAGCAAAACCAACAGCCCCAGGAACAGTATCCACAAGCTGGATGTCTCTAGAAGCCCCCCTCTCATGGTCAAAAAGAATCCCGCCTTCAACAAGGGCAGCGGGATTGTCACCAATGGGTCCTTCAGCAGCAGTAATGCTGAAGCACTCGAGAAAGCCCAGACCACTCCCAATGGGAGCTTACAGACCAGAAGGACCTCTTCCCTGAAGGGATCTGGTACTAAAATGGGCACCCACAGCGTGCAGAACGGAACCGTGCGCATGGGCATCTTGAACTCTGATACCCTGGGGAACCCCGGGAACGGCCGCAGCATGAGCTGGCTGCCCAACGGCTACGTGACCCTGAGGGATAATAAGCAGAAAGAGCAAGCAGGAGAGTCAGGCCAGCACAACAGGCTCTCCACCTACGACAACGTGCACCAGCAGTTCTCAGCGACGAGCCTCGACGACAAGCGGAGCGTGGACAGCGCCACCTGGTCCACTTCCTCCTGCGAGATCTCCCTGCCCGAGAACTCCACCTCCTGCCGCTCCTCCACCACCACCTGCCCCGAGCCAGACTTTTACGGCGGGAACTTTGAGGACCCCGTTTTGGATGGGCCCCCGCAGGACGACCTCTCCCACCCCACGGACTATGAAAACAAAAGCGACCGGAGGAGTGTGGGCGGCCGCAGCAGCCGGGCCACCAGCAGCAGCGACAACAGTGAGACCTTCGTTAGCAACAACACCGGCAACCACAGCGCCCTGCACAGCTTAGTGTCCAGCCTGAAACAGGAAATGACCAAGCAGAAGATAGAGTATGAGTCCAGGATAAAGAGGTGAGCAAAGCCTGGAGCCCCTAGTGGCCAGAGAGGGTGCGACAGCCTCCTATCAGACAGGCTCGCCCGGGTTAAATCCACTAACGCCAGTCAGAGACCTGGGTTCAGGTCCTACCTTCGCCATCTGTAAGCAGTGGGACTCAGGGAAAGTTCACTTCATCTGTGAGTCTCAGCTTCCCAATGTGAAAATTTTAAAATTCTAGTAGTAATCTACCTCAAGGTGAAAATTGCTCAGATGTGACCAACTCTTCATTCATGGGGATTCTCCAGGCAAGAATACTGGAGTGGGTTGCCATTTACTTCTTCAGGGGATCTTCCCAACCCAGGGATCCAACCCGGGTCTCCTGCGTTGCAGGCAGATTCTTTACCAACCTCAAAATCATGTGAAGAAATCATTACACATTGTCCCCAGGACAGAGCAGATGCTCAGTAATTCTACCTCTCGTTATTAGTAAAAGCATGGATTTAGGTTGAAAAGCTGGGGAGAGGAGTGGGAAGTGATGTCTGGAGAACAAGGAGTCTGTTATCACAGGAAGAGGATGAAATGAGAGTAAAGAAAAGTTGGAAAATAAACAGATCTTTGTCGTTCATTATTTCCATGTTTGAATGCTTGGGGTGAATGCTTGTCTGCTCTCTCCCAGGCTCAGACCAGGCCACAAGGATTCAGCAGTGAGTAAAGAAGACAAACATTCAGCCCTTGTCCCCTGGAAGAGAGAGATAAATAAGTAAACTGATCCTATGCTAAGTAGACGACTAAAGCAGGGAAGAGGGGTGAGAAGTGTTGCTGAGGGTAATTCTAAGTGTAGGGAGGCAGTGATGCAGATATCCAGCAGAAGTGGAAATGCCCTGAGGTGGGATGGACAAGGAGCTCAGAGAGGTACCATAGAACCTTCAAGATCATCTTAATCTTTGGCTTTTACTCTGAGATTGGAATCCAGGGAAGTTTGTGAGAGAAGTGATAGCATGAAGTATATTCATATAGACAGGAAACTTGTAACCTGAATGGGAAGCAAAAAATATGATTTATAAGGAAACCATTGTGCTGAAACCTAAGTGATACCAGTTGACATCTTCTCATAAAATATCCAAGAGAGGAATTGGCTTAGCAACTTCAAGGAGGTAACCTGGGAAAGATAAGGGGTATTGGCCCAGCATACTTCCTTGACAATGCCCCTGACTATCAGATGCTCCTAGATCTTGAGAGTCAGCAATACAGAAAATGGAGCTGCCGCCCCGCAAGTGCAGCCTTGTGCTGGAAACCTGAATATCCCCACACTCCACAGTTTCACCAGCGTTACAGGAATTACAAAACTGATTGTTTTTCTGTTCACCGTTCAGTGTAGTATAGGGGAAGGACCCTGCACTCTTAAGAGCAGGTCTGAGGCTCAGTTCAGCCTGCAGTAGCCTCTCTAGGGGCCTCAGCCCCAGTTCCAGGCTGTGCCTTGGTTGGGAGACCCCTTCTTGTTCTAAGATCCTCATGGTACATGAACGTCTTTGTCCTGTTCAACTGCGTCCATGGCCCTAAACCACACATGGTTGTTTTCTTTATATATAAAGTTGACCTTCATGTATTTTAATGTTTCCCATCCATTTATCAATTATCAAGCCAAAAGATACATATTTTTAAGAGCTATGGAAAAATAAATAAAAATATTTACATGTTAGATTGAAAAATTACTTTATTGGAAACAGAAGCTTGGTTTGAATTTTTCTAAATAATGCCAAGTGACAGGAGACTTAAATAAGAAGAAAAAATAGAGTTATAATATTATAAGGCTACTCTTCTTTCTGAATGTAGTTTATGGAACCAGTGGCTACCAAATCTCTGAATTGCTGCCAATGGATGATGGTAAATTAGCACTTACCAGTGGAAAGCAAAAAATGACACTTGAAACTTGCATTAAGATAGAACATACATTATTCTGAACAGTTGCAAATGTACACATTCATTCATGAGAACATTGGTGTTACATTTATGTTCTGAGTCTGTGGTGCATTTCAGAGACTTTGATAAAAGATCGTTTCAACAGAATTTCATCTCTTTGGCCTCTTTCATTGGCATTTTTACTCACTTACAAGCAAAGGAAGAGGTCCACGATAAAACAGGGAAGAGGATCTGCCATATGACCAAGCCAGGAAGTCTAAGAAGTAATTGTTCTAATTATTGATCATTACTGTTTAAAATTATATATTTCTCTTTCAATTCCTTTTTAACTCTACAAGTATTGACACTAAATAGATGATAGATATGTGTGTACATATATACATGCATCCCTACATAGATAGACAGATAGATCATGGAGAAATAAATAGATATTATTTTATTTATCAATCATTGATATATATGATTTTTAGTTTTTAAACATGTGAGTTTAATGCTCTTCCCTCCCTCAAATTAGTTTCTTCCTTTATCATACTGTGGTCAGATCAATTCATTTATAGATATCAGTTGTTTGGTCTGGTAAGAAGTATTATCTTATTATTGGTTTGAGATTAAATATATGACCAATAGATCAAGTTTGTTAATGAAGCTATTCAAATATTTTGCATTTCTCCTAAATTTTATTTGCTAGATCTATAATTTCTAACAAAGTTTTCTTAAAATTTCCTAATTTTTGTGGATTTATCTACTTATAATTTTGTTATATTTTATATTGAGTAACTTGGGGCTATACAACTAGATGAATACAAGTTCAGAATTGTTTATATCCCCCTAATGAATTGATCCTTTTATCATAAAATAATAGTAATAGTGCTTTTTGCCCAAAATATTTTTCTGATGTTAATATTCCTATATAATTTCTATTTTGATTAATAACTCCTTGCTATATATTTTCCATTGTTTCAAGTTTTGTGTATCATTATCTGAAGACATATTTTTTTCAGTCCTGGAGTACATTTATCCATCTCCTCTTTTGTTTATTTCATCTCCCTCATTTTCTGAATTTTCTCTCTATAACCCTTACTAAAGTATGTTGGACCTTCTTAGTCCATTCTCTCTCTCCATATTTGTTAATTTCTCTTTCTTATAGTAAATTTTCATCTTTTTTCATTCCATGAGGCATTTGGGTAGTTTTTCTCAAAGCTGTTTTCTCATTTATTTATTTCCTCTTCTGATTCGATTCTGTCACTTCACTCAGCCCATGAGTAGAGTTTTTGTAGTCTCTTTGCCATAAAGACTATTGATGTTCCAAACTCTTGGTTGAGTCACTTTCAGCCTTCTGTCTCTCTTATACTAGAGATCTCCTCTTCCCCATATGAAAAGTAAAAACCTACTCGCAGCTTCTATGGCTTCTGTCCGAGACAAATACTCCTCATGTGCTTTCACTTGCTGTTCTAAACTTGTTTCTTCCTTGGTTCTGATACCTGAAGATGCTTGTTTTATTTTTTTAACTTTTTATTTTAAAAATATTTTTCTAACATATTTTTCCAACATTAGTCTGTGCTTGCAGTGGGAGGAGTTTCTTCTATTTTCAACTCAGCCATTAGATTCCAGGAAGTTTCATATAGGTGCCTGTTATGTACAAATGCATTAGTATATTTTTAAAGGATAGTCTTCCTTGTACTCTTGCCTGGAAAATCCCATGGACGGAGGAGCCTGGAAGGCTGCAGTCCATGGGGTCGCTGAGGGTCGGACATGACTGAGAAACTTCACTTTTCACTTTCAAGCATTGGAGAAGGAAATGGCAACCCACTCCAGTATCCTTGCCTGGAGAATCCCAGGGATAGGGGAGCCTGGTGGGCTGCAGTCCGTGGGGTTGCTGAGTCAGACATGACTGAGTGACTTCACTTTCACTTTTCACTTTCATACATTGGAGAAGGAAATGGCAACCCACTCCAGTATTCTTGCCTGGAGAATCTCAGGGATANCCCAGGGATAGGGGAGCCTGGTGGGCTGCAGTCCGTGGGGTTGCTGAGTCAGACATGACTGAGTGACTTCACTTTCACTTTTCACTTTCATACATTGGAGAAGGAAATGGCAACCCACTCCAGTATTCTTGCCTGGAGAATCTCAGGGATAGGGGAGCCTGGTGGGCTGACGTCTCTGGGGTTGCACAGAGTCAGACACGACTGAAGTGACTTAGCAGCAGCAGCAGCTTCCTTGATATTAAAGGTTGAGTTTCTTCCAACTTTTTTTATTTCTAAAACAAATAGCTTTATAAAGCAAAGAGAGTATATTGGGAAATAGTTCTGGGTAAGAACCAGCACACTACCAGGTTCTTATGTAAAACACTGATCATGTGATCAAAATGGCCTTCTAAACTAATTAGAGAATGTGATCTTAAAAAAAAAAAAATTCTTAGTTGCTTACAAAGGGAGAGCAGATTCATCTTTAAGTGTTCTTATGATTATCTGGATGAAATAACATATGGGACTCATTATTTCAGAGCAGAAAAATAACTGAGATTTTAATTTGAAAATTATTAGAATAATCAGATTTTTGAGTGCAAAGTGTGCATTAGCCTCTCACATTTCAGTAGCATGGCAAATTCAAGTGTACCCTTGCAACTTCCACTCATAACAGGAGAAATTAAGATGCCAGCTATTACCAAGACACATCATCTAATAAAGAAGTGCTTAATGTTCCTCCTTGAACAACAGCAGTAATAAGTTGTGTTTTAGAACTTAGTGATTATGGAGAAAACTCTATTTTTTAGGAAATTATCTAAAATTATATAGCCATCTAAAAAAAAANTGGAAACCCACTCCAGTGTTCTTGCCTGGAGAATCCCATGGACAGAGGAACCTGGTAGGCTACAGTCCAAGGGGTCGCAAAGAGTTGGACATGACTGAGTGACTTCACTTTCTTTCACTTTCCATTACAGGTTATTACAAAATAGTGAATACAGTTCACTGTGCTATATAGTAGGTCCTTGTTGTTTCCCTATTATATAGATAGTAGTATGTATCTGTGCATCTCAAACTTATCTATCTCTCCTCCCCTTTCCCCTTTGGTAATCATAAGGCTTTTTTTCCTATGTCTTTTAATGGGAGCTTCTCCCCGTGACTAAGTTCAGAATCCATTCTTTTCTGAGTCCTTTCTTCTTCAACTCGGAAACAGATCCAGATGCAAAAGCAGGCCTGGGCATCAGACCAAATGCTCTTTCTGCCCCTACCACATTAGTTGACATCAATGAGGCAAAGAGAAAAAGAATGTTGCTTAAAAATACAGCTGATTACAGCTCCATCTTCCCTAAAGAAGGGAAGCACTGACTGACAGGAGGTGGTGGCTTTTTATCTAGAAACTGTCCCTGTTGTGTCCTTTGAATGAACATGGCCAGCCCTCCATCCCTGTCTCCCCTGATGGTGCTGGTGCTGGGAGGTTTGGGCAGGAAGGCATCTGGAAAGGGGTTGCTGGGATCTGCCAGCCACTGAGGATATTCATGGACTGGGTGGTGGAGTACCTGTAAGTCATGTTGTCCTTGTTAGTAACTAAGTCATGTCTGACTCTTGCGACCCTTTGGGCTGTAGCTACCCAGGCTCCTCTGTCCATGGGATTTCCCAGGCAAGAATACTGAAATGGATTTACTTCTCTGGGGGATCTTCCCAACCCAGGGATCAAACCTGAGTCTCCTACATTGATAAATGGATTCCTTATCATTGAGCTACCCAGGAGCCTTGTAAGTCATAATGGAAATTAATTTAAAGCACTGTGATGCCAACTTCTTTGTTAGAACTTAAGCTTCATTAAAGTTCTTCCATATATACATTCCAGTACTTTCAGTGAGTGGTGTCTGGTGGGGAGAGGCATGGAAGTGGTACAGTGGCTGACATCTGAGTCTTCATTGGAAAAACGGAAGTAATAGCTGTTAGAGGTTATAGTGAAACCGAGATTTCGATGGAAGCAAGAACACTGATGTAAACCATAGGGCATAAGACACACAGATCTGCGGAGATTATGTACAGGTCAACAGCCTTCCTCTTCTATGTGAATGTGCCAGTTGGTAGAAATCTCAAAAGTTATGCAGACTTCTTGCTTACAGAAAGAAAAGGCAAAAGCCATTACTGATTATTCTCAAGAGACTCAAGAAGAGGCCACGCCAGTCAGGTGTCTTGGGAAGGCTCTAGGATTGTAAGACTCTTAAGACTGCAAACATCAACTGATCGAACCCTCCTCAACCTTCTTCTCCTTCTCACCTTTTTTTGCAATAAAGGAATCTAAACTCAGGTACCCAAGGCTAGATGGCGTGTGAGCAGTCACAAATACAGGACTACAATCTGACTGAAGAGTCAGGGCCAGAAGCCCTGGGTTCTGGTTCCTACTTCATTTCCTTGTTTTTCTGACCTTCTTGGACCTCAGTTACGTCTCTGTAAATCAGAGTCAAGTAGGAGGACCAGATACATTTATGTAGGATTTGAAAACTGTCAAAGAATGTTAAAACATTTATTGGTTTGTTTTAGGAAGTTAGGTATGGTGCCAACAATTATATGGAGAGGATTATCTTGGCTTTCCTGAAAAAGTCTGAGAACTGTAGCTATGACTTCACTGTTCCTGTGTACACACAGGTGTGGATCGAGGCAAGGGGACAGGCAGTGACATTTATAGGGTGCCTTCTGGAATAATGATCTTTTGTCTTCTTGGTAGACCTTCTAAATAATACATATATATATATATATAATTCTTTTTTTTCTGTAAGAATTAAATCTAAATATTCTCAGAAGGAAGTTAGGAACACTTCTTAGTAAATCAAGAAGTTTAATCATACCATCTATAGAAATGACATAAATATGTATTATGTTTATTTTTTTAAGATTTTTTTTTTGATATGGAACATCTCTAGTCTTTATTGAATTTGTTACAGTATTGCTTCTGTTTTATGTTTTGGTTTATTGGCCACAAAGAATGTGAGATCTTAGCTCCCCAAGGAGGGATTGAACCACACCCCTACAACCATCCCCAGCTTGCCCCCACCCTTGCCCTCACATTGGAAAGTGAAAGTGTTAGTTGCTCAGTTGTGTCCAACTCTTTGCAACTCTATTGACTGTATCCCACCTGAATCTTCTGTCCATGGGATTCTTGAGGCAAGAATACTGGAATGGGTTGCCATTCTCTTCTTCAGGGGGTCTTCCGGACCCATGGATTGAACCAGGGTCTCCTGAATTGCAGACATGTTGTTTATCATCTGAGCCAGCAGGGAACCCATTGGTAGGCACAGTCTTAACCAGTGGATCACTAGGGAAGTCCCCAACTGTGCTTTTTAAGTGTCAAGGTCTAGGGGACACAGGGTGGAATGACTCATGACGAAAAGCAAGGGTGCTGCATGCTCCCAGCCATTGGCACTGTGACTGCCTCCTACTGCCTGATCTCTCCTTGCCTTCATTCTGGCTGAACAGTACCTGTGGGAGAAAAGTCTGGGGGTGGGGGTGGGGAAGGAGAAGAAGGTTAGGGAATATCAGCCAATGTGGTATCATTCAGGGAGAAAACAACCAGATTCACTTTCATCTTCCCTAAGTAGTTTTGTATTTAGTGGAAAAAAAAAATAAGAACGTTAAAGACATTATTTATAATGATCATTCTTCAGATTTTATCTTACATTTTTGGTTTCCAAAACTCTTCTAAAGTAGTCAGTCTTTTTAAGCCTGAGTGTTTTAATAGAAGGAAAGGGTTTTTTGGTTTTTTCTGTGAGAGGGATACTCCCTACACATGTTTGCCTCTAGGGCTTGAAAAGAAAGGAATCTGTTTTACACCCCACAGCACAGCCTCCCCTGGCTTCCTTCCGCTCAGCCGCTCAGCCGGGTGTAGGGAGAAGAATCTACTCCTTTAATCTCAGAGGTAAGAAAATACCAAAGCAGATGACTTTGGCAGGTTTGCTGGAGACTGGCGGGAGGTTGGCTTCCAGAATCCAGCCTGACAGGAAGCTGGGGGCTGTTGCTCTGTCTGGTCATTAGGAAGGGCCGGGGTTGTTGATTAGTCCTTGCAGTGCTGAAGAATGTACACTTATCTGGCTCAGGAGACAGAGAGGTCCCAGAACAGCCTTTGGTCATCAGCCTTTTCATACCCCCATCACTCAGGAGGTTAGAAAGAAAATAAAAACAAATTAAACATTTTACCAAGAACCCAAGTTGTTTCTTTCATTTCCCATTTGCTGTTTCAACACAATTTTCCAGTGTTCTAATGAATTGCTCAGTCACAGATATGAGGGTGTCAAGAAGTATAATTACGTGTTCTACACAAACCTTAGCCTCCCTTGTCTGGCAGAAAATCAGGAAATGAATTATATTCTGATTCAACCTTTTCAATAAAATGAATAATAGTAAGAAAATATCAGTGACTTCTTGGAGTTCTCAGAAAGGTGAAGAAAAGCTGTGATAGCGTTATTTTGCAATGCTAGGGAGAACAGTTGGTAGGGGTGGTGGCTATAGGCCTCTGGGTTTTGAGAAGGAGCAACAAGACATCAACACAGAAATAGATTCAGGACACCAGCCTCCTGCACTAGCGGCCACTTCCTTCTGCTGTCTGCTAAGCTGTGCCCCTCAGACACACAATAATCACCCCAGCAGGTCTAGGGATCGAATGACAGCACTGCTGAAGGATTAAGAGCAATTCTATCCTCTTGGCTTGGACTTTGGAATTTTCATTAAAATGACCTTGGGTGTGGTGAGAAAGGAATTCAGGCAACGGGGATCAAGTCGTATGCATCTTACCTGGGAAAACAACTACAGGGCCCATTTCAGAAAGAGTCTTCTCTCTGGGCCTCAAACAGAGCCGTCACACTTGTTTTTCTAAGTGTTTCTCACGTGGGATTAGCCTCCAGATATGTGAAAAGTGAGGAGTTGAAGGGTCTTAGGTAGGCATAAAGAGGGACAAAAACAAACTATCGTAAACTGGTGGCAGGCCAAATCACTTGCATTTTCCAGGCCCTGTACTGGTTGACTTGCCTGGAGGCTGATTTTCTACCTCCTCTCTGGATCCCTTGGCCTTTGCGGCAGAACTGGTGATCTATCTAGGCTTCATGACCCATTTTTGTGAGGAGCCCAGTCTACACCTGTTGCAGGAAGGGTGACACCTTCCAGGGCCCAAAAGGGAACTTTTGTCTAACACTTGGAAATGAATTGTCTGAAGAGACAAATGTGCTGACAAGGCAACCGATACTTCATTGGGAAGGGGCACCCGGGCAGAGAGCAGTAGGGTAAGCCAACCCAGGAGAGCTGCTCTGCCAAGTGGCTCAGGCTTTATGGTGATGGGATTAGTTTCTGGGTTGTCTCTGGCCAATCATTCTGATTCAGGGTCCTTGCTGTTGACCCACGCTTTGCTCAGCCAAGATGGATGCCAGTGAAAAGGATTCTGGGAGGTGGTAGGACACACGGTTTCTCCTTTTGACCTTTCCCTAACTCTTCCCATTGGTGGTGACTTATTTGTTCTATGTTCCTTACTGGGACCTCCCAGTAAGAATAACTCACACAAATGGTTTCTATGATGCCTGCCTGGCCATTGTAGGCTGTTTCAGTCAGTCTGTTTCCGCTAACGCGCCCAGGGACCCCACTGGTCTTGCAGAGGCATTTCAGCAGATGTGGATGCTTGGCTGAAGGCCTGAGACTTTGCATGGTAAATTACAGAAAAGGTAGCAGCCTCAGGAATTAAATGATACTCCAAATGGGAGGACTTGGGGAAAGAAAGCGTGCTGGGGATGACTAACAAAAGTGAGTGAAAAGAAAATGAATTTTCTCACAGTGGCTCATGAGTCATGAACTGGTGGGGTAAGATAAGCTGCAGGGGGCTAAGTCACAGCTGAATCAGAAAAAGAACAGCCATCTTTCGTAGAATGTTTATACATTTTTGCACATTTAAATTTCCACTTAAATTTTTTAAGGCTGTAATTGGCTCTATAAATTAAAATAAATTTGTGCTTTTCATGAAATACACAATTAGTTCAGTTCAGTTGCTCAGTCGTGTCCGACTCTTTGCGACCTNAATACACTGCTAATTATATATCATTTAACTTTACAATTGAGCTTTCAACCAAAGTATTTTGTTTCTAAATTAAAATATGTAAATATTTTCTTCAATTTTCACTATAAAAGTAAAAATCATTGACTCCTACAAAACTTTCTGATGATACAAAAATATCTGAGGAATAAGCCCAGTAAATTCATTTATTTTTTAGGAAATTTATTAGGGATTTTGAAAAAACTAGCTTCAGATGTGATAATAAAACAATTATCTAGAATATACAAAATTTGCCCTTAAAGTATAAAAATATCTAGCTCACAAATCTAATGCAAGATAGACATCTTAAAGATCAAACGTCTGTGTCTATCATCAAAGTGTTTCTTTGCAAGGAGACGTGATCTACTATAATTGTATCCCTCTCTGTACAACTGTACACTACAAATACATTGTTGCTTTGGTTGAAAGATAAAGATTCAGTTGCTAGGAAAAACTTCCAGACTTGTTAAAAATGGTTCATTTTAATTGATGATATCTTTATTTCTTCTTTGCTGTAGGCCATATGTTACAATAGAAAGAATTTTTATTTCAGACAAAAAGATCTGGAATTGACTTTCTACTCATGCATCTACCATCTGTATGATATTAATCAAGTCACTGTGATGGACTTCTCTATGGTCAATCAGCAATGTCATAGACCTCCTTCATCGCTGCCCTTTTCCAGATTCCTCTGAGCTCTGCCTGCCTGCCAAGATCTCTCATCTTCTTTGCTTGATCCATCATCAATTTTCTCCTCTGAACATGTGCGTGTGTATAATCCTGAGTTATGGCCATTCCCAACCAGACTGATGCCAATTAATCTTCAAGTGACCTTGCTTCAGGGATAGAAAATCTAGACCCTGATCATCAGTCTGGGTATCTTGACCATTATTCTGCCAATTCTTTCTGCCAGACTTGAACATTATTCCTCTTCTAGGTCCTCATTCTGATTCTTCTTCCCTCTCTCCCTCAGTGAACATGGAGTACAGATAGACTCATGTTTTGGCTCTTGGCTCTCAGTCTTGGCATCTCCTATGCTGTTCTGTTACATCACGATCAGGCAATGGCTCAAAAATCACACTTCAGAACCCTTTTCTATTTTTGATAAGAAGATCTTCTACAGATTCAATCCTTTCTCTTTGAAATTTTCNCTCCTCTCCCTCCTCCAGTGAATAATTCTTCTTGCCTGTTTACTTGATACCAGACCCTGTATGCCAGCTGTTGTACTGTATTATTGTACTTTTCAAGGTACTGTACTGTAAGATTAAAAATGTTTTCTTTTTTCTATTTTTAATGTCTTATTTCTGTGAAAAGTATGATAAACTGATTATAGTACAGTACTATATAGCCAATTGTATTAGTTGGATACCTCAGCTAACTTTGTTTCTTGGACTTACAAGCAAATTGGAGTTACAAATATGCTCCTGGAACAGAACTCATTTGTATGTAGGGAACTTACTATATAGTGATCTTAAGATATGTTAACTTGGAAGACAGAATTGCAGCTAACAGGCTATGTAAGTGGACTCTGTTGTCACAAAATGTCAAGTGAATTACTTATTCAACACATGTAAGTTCTGCTTCTCTTGCTAATGTAAGGTGGCTACTTTTAGATCCACTTTTATAAGAGGGATGCTGT
Source organism: Neotragus pygmaeus (assembly GCA_006410875.1). Lineage (NCBI taxonomy): Eukaryota > Metazoa > Chordata > Mammalia > Artiodactyla > Bovidae > Neotragus > Neotragus pygmaeus. Next base: position 14,628 of record SJYV01013909.1, read on the forward strand.
ATAGTCCCTCCTAAGACCATTCTTAGCAGTGGACTTACTCTCTCTAGCAATGACATTTTCACTGTCACTCTTTTTCCTTTGGTAGAAAGCAAATTTGATGGCCCTCTTTTCTTTACAACTTTATCAGGCTTTCCCCTTTCTTTTAGTGAAGACAAATTTACATTTAATGACTCAGGAAGCTTTGCAGTTTGGGCTGCCTCCTGCTTCTGCCAAATTCTGTGCTGCACGATGACCCTGGAGTCTGGCTTCTTTGTGCCGAAATTCATTCATTCACTATCAAATGACAATGAAGTACTTCCAAGAGAGGTCTTGGGATCTTGCAGAAATGATAGTGAATCATGTTACAAAATAGTAACAAAAAAAAAAGAAAAAGAAAAGGAAGAAAATATATGTATGTATATATTAATCAGTGTACCTTGATTCACTGATTTGAAAGGGCTCGTTCCAGTTTCCAAAGCACTGCAGATACAGAGTTAAGGAAAAATTTTTTAAATATTTTTTACATTTCAAAAAACAAAATTACTTTATCTCTTATTCCTTCCCCACCCTGCGCAGCTTAGAACAGCGAAACTTGACTTTGGAAACAGAAATGATGAGCCTCCACGATGAACTGGATCAAGAAAGGAAAAAGTTCACAATGATAGAAATTAAAATGCGAAATGCTGAACGGGCAAAAGAAGATGCAGAGAAAAGAAATGACATGCTTCAGAAAGAGATGGAGCAGTTTTTTTCCACGTTTGGGGAGCTGACAGTGGAACCCAGGAGAACCGAGAGAGGAAACACGATATGGATCCAGTGAGGGGTGCTCTCTCCCACTGTCTAGAGCAGCCCTGGGAAGGACTCTGGGGATTCTAGTGGGAAGATATATGGGACCAGGTGGCTGGTCACCTGGCTGTACAGAGTTCTAGCTGAGGAAGGCATATCATTTATAGACATTACCCACCCATATCTTCAGTGTGTACCAAAGTTGTATCATGTCCCATAATGCTACTGTTAAGTGTTACAACTGGATATGTGTACATAGAGTAGTTTTTAAAAAGTAAACTAAAAACAAGAGCATATCTCAAGAATTATTTTATTGCCAGTCTTGTATTTAAAATGTTAAATCAGTATGTCATTGCAATTTAGCTTGCTTTCAAGCTTCACCCCTTGCACTTAACATAAGCTATTTTTGGCATTGTGTTATCATCAGCTTATTTTATAGATCAATATTTTTATTTCCCCTTTTGCTGAGGAAACGAAGATAAGCAGATATATAAATATATAAAAATATATATGAGATGAGTTATTAAAATCAAAAGAATACTTTGTGGCTGTGCTGTTTGTGCCAATAGACCTTACCGTGACCAAAAAGAGAAATGTAAATAATTTTATAAAATACAGTGGAATCCCCAGGAAACTTTGAAACACTCTATGAATTCTACCCTTGACACTGCTCAGTTTTCTTGGTGAGATGGTTTGACACAGGTAATTTTAGATTAAGTAAAAAGGTCTCCTTCTCAAGTCCCCTGGTCTGTCTTGCCCATACCATAGACGCATGTATCTTCTGCAGGATGCACTTTAGAGGGGGAAAAAATCATTAGAAAAAAGAGCATTTAAGCAGTCATGCCTTGAATTACTCTTTCTGCTGGATAGTTATGAGAGAAAATTCTTCCTGCCATCGGGAAGTTGAGAAGCAATGTTTGCTAATTATGGTGTCCACGTTGAGCACCTGTCCTCTACTTCACCCCCACCGCTCTACCAACCTCGTCCTGCCCTGAACTGCCCTCTGGAAATGCAAACAGTGAAATAGTATTACCGTATCTC
>SJYV01013912.1:0-20666 GCA_006410875.1 Neotragus pygmaeus
TTTCCCAGATGATGCTGGGTGCTGCTCGTTCAGGGACCACACGTGGAGCTGTCTCTTATACACATCTTGAAAGGCCCCTTTCCCTGAGGACCCCACCCCCAACTGTGTCAAAGTGGCAAAGGCACAGGGCCCAGTTCCTGTGAGTCTCCGCCCGGGATGCCCAGCCACTCTCTCTCTCATGGCTGAAGCCTGCGTATCCCTCAAGAGCCAGGACAAACATGGCCCCATGGAGTCTTTCCAAGACTCCAGACTCCTGCTTTTGCGCTCAACGGAAACAACATTCCCTGTGCACAGACACTGTTGCGTGTCCACCAAACCATGATCACTTTGCTCCTGGGCCCAGAGCCAGAATGCCTTTTTCCAGTCCCTTTGCATTGAAGTGGGGACATGCTACACTTCTGGGCTCCATTTTAGGGCCTGGATCCAAGAGGGATACCTAATTCCCTCTCCTCTCTCCTGTGTCCACCTGCAAGGAAGTGAAGGAGCCAACATAAATGAGTCACTCGATGGAAAGAGCCCAGGTGTCTGAGTCATCACCTGGAAGAGGCCACCCAGGGGACCCATGTCATCTGCAGTGGACGCTGCAAGAGGAAGACATTAATGTGCACCATGCTAGCTCACTAAGATTTGGAAGTTGTTTACTACAGCAGCTAGTAATAGTTACATACTAATCAACCCTCCCTTCCATTCCTGCCAAGCCGTTTGTACCTGCCTCTGCTCTCTCACTTCCCATTTACATTATGGTTAGTTTTTAAAGTGCTCATCTTCCCATAAAATTACAGGTTTCTTTACTCTTTTTTTTTCATCTCCAGCAAACATTAAAACCTTGGCATAAAATAGATCATTGATAAATGCGTGCGGAAGGGAAGAGGAGATGCCGGGAAAAGGGAACAAGTAAAGAAAGGAAAATCAGCTATATACAGTGGGATGATGCTCAGGAACTATAAGTGTGATCCTTAATGTGGATTCGTATGCAGCCAGCACCTGCCCATTTGAAAAGACCTACACTTCACTTAGATTGAAGGGCAACAGAGTCGAGTGGAAACACAAGAAGTGAGTTGAGAGCTCAAATCGATTATGCGGGTTCTTTTTTTATTTTGTTTTGATCACTCTGAGTGAATAAGACTTCCCTGGTGGCTCAGACGATAAAGCGTCTGTCTACAATGCGGAGACCCGGGTTCGATCCCTGGGTTGGGAAGATCCTCTGGAGAAGGAAATGGCAATCCACTTCAAGACTATTGCCTGGAAAATCCCATGGACAGAGGAGCCTGGTAGGCTACAGCCCATGGGGTCGCAAAGAGTCGGACACGACTGAGCGACTTCACTTTTGATCACTCTGAGTGAATAAGACCAGCTCCCCAATACTAACAGTAGGAACCTGTGTTTGTTGAGCTGTGTTAGGTGCTTGCCAAGCTTTACCCCAGTCCTCCTGACACCTCTCAGACTTGTGGCCGGAGTGAAATGGAGTCTGAGATGCCTGAACCGGCTCTGTCCCACAATGCTGGGGGCCAGAAGCCCTGCCACTGGAGATGCAGAGACCAGACATGCACTTCCTGTTCTCCAGGGGCTAAGGGTCTCAGAGGAGAGGGGAAAGTAAAGAGACTCTGAGGAGACGCTTTACAGCCTGGAAAGTGCTGCATGGATGCAGGAAGCCGCTAGCCCATGTCCAGCTTGGGGACCCAGAACGGTTTAGTGAAATCGAGCAGGGGCCCAGGGTTCAGGCAGGCTTGGATTCGAAGCCCAGGTCCCAGCTGGTCAGAGACAGGACCTGAATCCCTAGCCCTGGGCTGTTTTCTGTGTGCTCTTCTGAATCCTCAAAGGAGCCGGGGCTGGAAAGAGAGGAGTGGTCAGAGATGCACCCCCAGCTCTGGGCCAAGCGGATGCTGCTCTGCCCACAAATACAAACTGGAAAAAGGTCAGACCATGGGTGGAATCAGAGCGACAGATGTATGAGTGACTGGCCTTTAAGAAATGTGCAAATACAAATACGATGTGCGAGAAACTGTCAAATGTGTCTCTCCTCTCTTTAGCCTCTAGGGCAGGGGTCTCCAAACTCTGATATCTAATGCCTGATGATCTGAGGTGGAACTGATGTAATCATAATAGAGATAATATGCAAATAAATGTAATGTGCTTGAATCATCCCCAAACCTCCCTCCCCGCACCTGGACTGTGGAAAAAATTGTCTTCCAAGAAACTGGTCCCTGGGGCCAAAAAGGTTGGGGACCCCTGATCTAAGGTATTCTTCCCCTCTACTCTTGAACACACCCACACGCTGTGTTCACTCCATCATGTGACCTTATCCTTCTGGTCAATAGAATCAATTAAAAATAAACTTTTAATGTATTTGATGGGATGGGTTCACCTTAATAAAACATTTTGGTAACTTGCATACTTATTCATAAATGACATCTTTTAAAAAATCATTGTGCCAACTCATAAACTGATTATGTCATCAAAATAAGGTTAGTCAATTTATCTAAATAATTTTCATGCTTCAAGGATGCGGCAACACCAGGATAACATGCAAGATTCAGCATCAAATCTCTCTTTCACAGTCATTAATAACATTTGTTGGGTACAAAGAGTGATTGAGCCTGTGTTTGGCGTGAGGCACTCAAATATTCCAGTAAACTTACCCAGAATCAGAAAGAAGGCATCCTGTCTCTAAGAATCACAAAGACTTGTTTAAAGAGATAAAGAAATACTGCTGAAAGCTTTGGGACAATCATTTGGGATAAAAATGTTTGTAAATGTCTGAGACTCAAGTTACTGAACTATGTCTGTAGATGCTCCCCAGTAAATGGACTGGGAGATAACAGTGTAAACACTAAGCATAAAAATCTGCTCATATGTATACTTGGTATTATCTGGAAAACACTTGGGACAACCAAGTAAACACAGGCCCCCATCCAGTAAATTCATCCAGTAAATTATACCAATTAATGTTTTTACTTGTCTAATCTCCAACAAGCATTCCCCATACCCATTCTTCCACAATCAACCATTCCTGGGAATAGCCTACAATATTACATTGCTAATCCATTGTATCATACAGTGCTATGTTATGTTACATTTTATTAGATTATACAATAATAAAACTGCACAGGAGCTGCAGATGACACTTTGCATTAAGTCAAAACTGAAACTAAGAAACCATAATCAATCAGAGTCTGGTAAGGGTTTCACCTTGGAGACAATACAAGACACATCAGATCTCTTCAAACTTGTCCATCCTAAATTGGCTATCAATGAAGTTAAAATCAGGGAGGAAAGTTTTTTGAAGTGAGATGTTCTACACACAGTTTAAAACAGATTTCTTTTGGCCCAGCTCAGATTCGTACAACAAACTATTCAAACAAGAAGAGGGGATACAGGTAAAAATCTCAACAGTAATGAGGTAGCCGATGGTTTGATTCTCCTTGAATCAAACTTGGTAAGTCACCCCTTGGTACCCACAGAGCATTGGTTCTAGGACCTCCACAGATATCAAAATCCAAAGATGCTTCCAAATCCCTTCCTCAGCCCTTCATATCCACAGGTTGCACATCCACAGACACAGATAGAAAGACTCTACTATCGTCACACGTCTGCATCACCAAGCCACATCCATCCTACTGCAATGTGGTACCCAACCCTCCTCCTGTCTTAAGTTGCCCCTGTGTCCACAAAACATAGCATCATCCTTTCAAGGGAGTAAAAGAGGAATCTTAAAAATCCACGTCATGTGCTAAATTCCTCATACTCCCAACTAGCTCGTTGGCAAATGGGTAAAACCAGGTAGTGAAATCGTCCCAGCTAAGTTGTTTATAACAATGTGAGGACTTCCCTGGTGGTCCAGTGGTTAGAATCCACCTGTCAATGGAAGCTGGGGAGGGGCGTGGGTTCAGCCCCTCCTCTGGGCCGAATCCGCATGCCACAGGGCAACTAAGCCTGCGCTCCACAACTACTGAGCCTGTGCTCTAGAGCCTGTGTGCCAAAACGAGAGAAGCCACGACAGTGAGAAGCCGGCGCACCAGCTGGCCGCAAGGAGAGAAAGCCCCTGCTTCGCAACAGAGACCTAGCTCGGCCAAAAATAAATAAATAAAGACCTTAAAGAGAAGCATAGGGATGGAGATTCTGAGAGAGGAAACTGTCGTCACACTGAGGGTGCACCCTAGATTCCCTCAAAGGCCTGCCCTCCACTTACACTCTGCCTCTCCCCTCTGCCCTCCTGCATCGCAATTACCCCATCTCTTACTATACCTTCCTCACCTGCAGGCAATTAAACTCTTGTTAGCGTGTCTGAACATATCAACAAACACACAATAACTTTTATTTTATTTACTTCTCCAGTTACCACCAGCTGTTTTTACATTCCTGACCTACTGCTCACCTGAAATCCCTATTGCCACCTTCATCTCATTTAATTGCTACAGAGTCCTCAAGCACATTCTACTTCCCATAGAGCAGGCCAGAGAGATGAGTTGTTGGTGCAAGAAATAGCCAGTTTATATGGAAACCAGTGAGTTTATTCAGAAGATGGTGTTCTAACGTCCCAAATAACCATCTTCCATGAGTGAGAATTCAGGCTTCTTTTATACTAAGAGGGGAGGTGGTAGGCTTGGTTGTTGCAAACTCCTTGGTGTCGGAATCCCTTGCTCTTGCAGCTGTCCATTTAGGTATGATCACAGTGTTCCTACAAACCTCCAACAAGACAAATTATNCTTCTTTTATACTAAGAGGGGAGGTGGTAGGCTTGGTTGTTGCAAACTCCTTGGTGTCGGAATCCCTTGCTCTTGCAGCTGTCCATTTAGGTATGATCACAGTGTTCCTACAAACCTCCAACAAGACAAATTATTCTCCGTTCTATAACTTTTATCTCTCAATGAATGGAAAAGTGTTAATCCCCTTAAAGGTCAAGCTTTGGGAATGGGCTACCTTGCATATTACAGGCTCTAGGCAACATTCTTCTAATGATTCATCTGGAGCAAAGGCAACAGAATGCAAAATTTAAAGGAAAAGGAAAAGATCCAGGATGGAGTCAGATTTGTCCTTCAGTATGACGCAATCCCATGGATGTGTCCATTTCCCCGTTTTTCAGACTCCTGGTTGTGGCAGCATCCCACAAGCTTGGTAATTCCCTATTAGAACATCTGCTCCTGTCCCTTTGATTCCACAGTCTCCTGGTTTTCTCCCTGCTTGACTGGCTGCGGACTCTGTATGTTTTCTTTTCTCTTCCTCTCTCAGACTCTAATCCTTGATCCTTCACTCCAGAGATACCCTCTCCTTATTTTGATGGTTTTATCCAGCTTCAAGTTTCTAAAAACAAATCGAAGTTGATCTCTCCCAAATTTATATCCGCAACTCTCATCTTTTCCTCCGAGTTCCACGGTCATAAATTCACTTGAAAACTCTCGATCCTAAATCTTGCACCGAGCAAACTTCAGATGGCCCTCTCACCTCCTCCTCGCCTCCCCGCACCTACGTCTTCTCATCTTGTCCACTTCGGTAAAAGAATCGCAATCCATCAAGTGCTTCAGTCAAGCAGCTGGAAGTCACCCTTGAGTCCTTCTATTCTCTCATCGCAAATTCCAGCACAGTATCCTACAACTCTCCTCCAAAACACATATTTCCATATCTACCTTTCTCTATATTCACTGCCACATCCTTGGTCCAAGCTGCCACCTCTCCCTCTCGTTGGCATGGCCACAGAGCCTCCACAGTGATGATTTATCCTCGCTCCCTCCCACTTTGCATGAAATGTAGAGCAGCCAGGGTGTTTCAGAAATAGACACATGGCTGAGCCATTTTTTAGCTTAACACCTCTTCTTACTTCTTTCCATTGCACCCAAAGAAAATGCAGAGGCTGCTCCCTGGCCAGCAGGGCAGGGCGGGAGCTGGTGCCTGCCTGGCTACCTGGCCTCTCTTAAGGCACCGGCACTCTCGTCACTGTGCTTGGCCACAGTGACATCTTCTGTCTTCCCCAAAAGGTGACACACAAGTACAGACACACAAGCTCTGTACTTGTTTGCTCCTCATTAGAATTCCATCCTTCCTTCCAGGTTCTCTGCCTGGCCAGCTCCTTCCCACCTTTCAAGGCTCACTTCAATGACTTCCACCATCAGAGTCCATTCCAGGCCACCCTGACCCACTTATTCCCCATCACATCACTGGCTCCTCTTCTTCTCAGTCCTTGTTTAATTCTGTGCTTATCATCTGCTTTTCCCAGGAAGATGCTAAGATGTGAGTCTTCATGAAGGTGAGGACTTTCCGTCTGTGTATCTTGATCACCTGTGTACTCCCACCACCTGGACGAATGCCAGCACACAGTAAGCCCTCAGTGAGTGTTGCTCCTGCTGCTGCTGCTAAGTTGCTTCAGTCATGTCCGACCCTATGCGACCACAGAGATGGCAGCCCACCAGGCTCCCCCGTCCCTGGGATTCTCCAGGCAAGAACACTAGAGTGGGTTGCCATTTCCTTTTCCAACGCGTGAAAAGTGAAAGAAGTCGCTCAGTCGTATCNATTCATGTTTATATATGGCAAAACCAATACAATATTGTAAAGTAATTAGCCTCCAATTAAATAAATTTATATAAAAAATAAATTTATATAAAAATAAATTTATTGCCCAGAAATGTGATTTCTCTTGGTGAATGTTCTGTGTGAGCTTGAGAAGAATGTTTATTCTGCTTTTGTTGGATGATGTATTCCATAAATGTCAATTAGATCAAGGTTGTTGTTGTTGGTGTTCTGTTCAATTATGTCCTTACTTGGTTTTGGACTGTTGGATATGTCAACTATTGTTAGAGGATATGAAAATCTCTAATATAATAATGAATTTGTCTATTTCTCCTTCAGCTTATCAGTTTTTGCCTTTGGTATTTTGATGCTCTGTTGTTAGGCATAGACACATTCAGGACTGGTATATCTTCCTGGAAATTGAACCCATTTATCATTATGTGATGCCCTTCTTTATTCTGATGATTTTTCTTCCTCTGAAGTTTATTTTGTCTGAAATTAACTTAGCTACTCTGGCTTTCTTTTTCACTAGTGTAAGAAACAGTATATATTTCTTCATTCTTTCGCATTTTCCCCTTCATCTAAAATTTTTTACTTATTTCCTAATAGACTTTTAATTTTTAGAGCAGTTTTAGATTCAAACTGAGCAGAAAGCGCAGAGATCTCCCATACTGCCCCACCCCCACATTGTCCCTTTACTTTTAATCTCTCTTAATATTTAAAGTGAGTTTCTGATAGAAAATATATGTTTTATTCCCCCCACTCTTTATTGTCTCTTTTGGTTTGTATATTCAGACCATTGATGTTTAAAGTGATTACTGAAAATGTTGGATTAATATCTATTTGTTTTCTTTTTCTATTTGTTGTCCTTGCTATTGGTTTTTGTCTTCCAGTCTTTTTCTACCTTCTCTGATTTTAACTGAGCATTTTATATGATTTTGTTTTTTCTCCTCTCTTAGTATATACTTCTTTTTAAACATTTTTTTAGTGATTGCCCTTGAGTTCACAATATATATATGGCTAAGCCAAGTCGACTTTCAAATACACTCTACCACTTAATGGATAGCACAAGTTCCTTACAATAGTGTCCCCTATTCCTCCCTCTCATCTCCTATGATGTGGCCATCATTCATTTCTCTTATCCAGGAATTCACTGTTGCTGTTATTATTGTGGTGAACAAATAAGACTGGGCATGCAGGCTTCAGTAATTGTGGTACATAGGCTTAGCTGCTCTGAGGCATGTGGAGTCTTCCCAGACCAGAGATCAGACCAGTGCCCTAGCACTTCCTATTGTTCCTTTCTTAGGATTTCCACCTCTGAGCTTACATGGCCCATCTGTTCTTACATGTTGTCCATTTATTCCATTAAAACCCTTAACATAGTAATCGTGTGCTGTGCTTAGTCGCTTCAGTCGTGTCCAGCTCTTTGTGACCCCATGGACTGTAGCCCACCAGGCTCCTCTGTCCCTGGGGATTCTCCAGGCAAGAATACTGGAGTGGGTTGCCAGGCTCTCCTCCTGGGATCTTCCTGACCCAGGGATTGAACACAGGTCTCCCATAGTGCAGGCAGATTCTTTACCACCTAAACCACCAGGGAAGCCCATATAGTAATCATAGTTATTTTAATTCCTTGTCTGATAATTCCAACATCCCTGCTTTCTCTCTCTCTCATATCTCATGCTTTCTGTTTCTTCAGACTGTTTTTTTTTTTTTGCCTTTAATATGCTTATTTTTTTGTTCAAAAAAACATTTTAAAGACAAGAAAACTGTCCCCTCTCCAGTGATGCTCACCTGTAACCGCTGTTCCCAGTAGCCTCCCTCCCGTCTCCCTTCTGTGTGGCTGTCGGGATGACTCAGTGTGCTGCTTCCTGTATCAGGGCATAAGCGTGTCACTGTCAGTACAAACCTTTGGATGCATAATGATCTGATAGGTGGAAAATGAACAGCTCCCCTCTTGTTGGGTACTTTAGTTTGCGAGTTTTTTCGTCTCTCCTGACCTGGGGAAGCTGAAAAGTAGATTTTCTTGCAGTAGTTTATGGACACGGAGGCTGAGAGAGGCCCAGAGGGGCAGCCGCGCCGGCCACTCTCCTCCATCCTGCTCACCCTGCTGCTGCTGCAGGCCTGGGTCGGACTAGGACTCTTGGCATCCCGGTGTCGTGGCTTTCGTTAGTTCTGCAGGTCAGTGTCCCGGGGTAGCTCCAGGCCCAGAGTCTCCTAGGACAGATGCAGTCCCTTTGCTGCTGTACTGCCTTTCAACCTGAATATGTGCAGACCCCATGCTGGGGAAGGAGTGATTGCTGCCCCAGACATCGCTGAGGCCTGGTCAAGGACATCCCTGGAAGGCCTCCGAGGCTAGCGGCACCTCTCACTACCCTGACACTGGGCTGTGCAGGAGGGCCTCAGCTGGGCTCAGCTGCCCAGAGCGAGGGGGTACCTTCTGACTTTGTGTCTGGGGTTGGGGTGGGGCTTGCAAACTGCCCACTGGACCACAGGTATGTGCAGGGCCCATGATGTTGGTCCACACAGGGTTTTCAAAAACAGTTCCCTTAGGTACAACATACTAAAATCATGAGTTTCCTGGTGGCTCACATGGTAAAGTGTCTGCCTGAAATGAAATGGCAACCCACTCCAGTACTCTTGGCTGGGAAATTCCATGGATGGAGGAGCCTGATAGGCTACAGTCCATGGGATCACAAAGAATCAAACAAGACTGAGTAACTTCACTGGTTCACTGGTCACATAAAGATGCGCATTCCTAGGTTTTCTTGAACAGTTGGGAGATCTGCCAGAGCTCCGTGCGCATCCACAAGGTGCCCCCATGGGCCTGCTCGGCCTTGGGCTGTGGTGTCCTCATCTCCGTTGCTCGCTGAGCTGAGCTGCACCTGCCCGCTTTGCCCTGTGGCCCGCGTGCAGGGTCCACTGTGCACAGTCAGGGCCCACTTGGCGGGCTGTTCTGGATGACCCTCCGATCCCCGCCGTGCAGACATGTGGTGGGTGTCTGAGGGCCTGCCGTGTGGAGACCTGTGAGCACCAGGCTTCCTTTGTGTCCTTAGAGCTGTGTCAGGGAAGGCTGTCCCTGTGCATTGGGCAGCCCGCTTCCCGCCGTGTCCCAGAACAATGGTAAACGAGATTTGTTAAAGGAATTAAAGCAGGGTGGGCAGGCCGGCTGACCATACTTGGCCTTAGTGTCCTTGTCTCACAAATGAGAGGCTGGACGGGGTGGATTTTTGCTGAGAGTACCTTCATTTCTGATGCTACAAGAGCCTTTAATTCCTACCTGCTTCAAGCAGCTCTCAGAAAGTTCTGAGCACATACCATAAGCACATGCCAGCACTTGTTTATGACCCACATTCTATGCAGATTTATTTTCAAGAGTCAAAAGAGTATTTCTTTAAAACTTTATTTGTATATACTTAAGATTTTCAAATAGCTCTGATGTGAATCAAATCAGTTTATTGGGATTACAGTTGTTTTTTATAATGTTTAAACGGAGATACCAATATGTACACATAGGAAATGGTGAAGGCGATGGCACCCCACTCCAGTATTCTTGCCTGGAAAATCCCATGGATGGAGGAGCCTGGTGGGCTGCAGTCCATGGGGTCACAAAGAGTCGGACATGATTGAGTGACTACACTTTCACTTTTCACTTTCATGCTTTGGAGAAGGAAATGGCAACCCACTCCAATGTTCTTGCCTGGAGAATCCCAGGGACGGGGAAGCCTGGTGGGTTGCCGTCTATGGGGTCGCACAGAGTCGGACACGACTGAAACGACTTAGCAGCAGCAGCACAGCACACACAGGAAAAAACTTGTCTTCAGTGACAAGTCTGTCCCCTCCCTACTGACCACCAGGCTTCTCCAAAGCTAGCCACTGGGGTTCGGTTTCTGAGTCTTTCCAGAACATTCTGATTACAGAGGAGTGTGTGTTTGTATTTCCTTCAGTTCAGTTCAGTCGCTCAGTCATGTCCGACTCTGCCACCCCATGAACTGCAGCATGCCAGGCCTCCCTGTCCATCCCCAACTCCCGGAGTTTACCCAAACTCATGTCCATTGAGTTGGTGATGCCATCCAGCCATTTCCTTCTCCTTCTGTCCTCCCCTTCTCCTCCTGCCCTCAATCTTTCCCAGCATCAGGGTCTTTTCAAATGAGTCAGTTCTTCGCATCAGGTGGACAAATTACTGGAGTTTGAGCTTCAACATCAGTCCTTCCAATGAACACCCAGGACTGATCTCCTTTAGGATGGACTGATTGGATCTCCTTGCAGTCCGGGGGACTCTCAAGAGTCTTCTGCAACACCACAGTTCAAAAGCATCAATTCTTCTGTGCTCAGCTTTCTTTATAGTCCAACTCTCACATCCATAGGTGACTACTGGAAAAACCATAGCCTTGGCTAGACGGACCTTTGTTGGCAAAGTAATGTCTCTGCTTTTTAATATGCTGTCCAGGTTGGTCATCACTTTCCTTCCAAGGAGTGAGCGTCTTTTAATTTCCATCAGTGCCCTCCAAAATGAGTGTGTGCCCTGCCCCCTCCTGAAACTTGTGCTCTTTGCTGCACAGTATATCCTGGAGATCGCTCAGATAGCAAGTGTAGAGTTTATATTTCTTGGTGCTCCAGACATTTGCCTAAGTCTGGATGGGGACCTGGCTGCTGCTGCAGTCAATGCTCTGTGCACACCTTCGCTAGTGTACCTGTGCATTCTTGGAAGAGGGTTGCAGACAGGATGCACACATTCTCAGTGTTGGCAGCTCCCATCCTAGAGGCTTTGCCAGTGTGTGTTTTCGCGAAGACATAGCATGCTTGTCTGCCTGCAGTGTCACGCCACCAGGTACTCTCCAGTGCCTTAGGGCTGTGCCGGCTAATAGGTGGGAAGCCTTGCGGTTTTAGTTTGCATGTCTTACTGCCAGTGCTGTTGCATCCCCTTCCATACATTGAGAAACCACTTTGTCCTTTTCTGTCAGTTGTTTACTTAAAGCCATGATTTGAGTCACTGGTCAGGCAGTTTCACTGTTTTTTTTTTTTTCCCTGCAAAAAGTCTTCCTACTGTTTCCACCATTCTTGACATGTGGTCCAGACCTAAACTGAGGTCTCCCCGAGGCACATAGCACTCCATGGAAAGCTGCCATTGATTTGGGTACTTGGTATTTTTTTACTCCTGCTGGTGCTGCTGTTCATTGTTTAGAGTTATTTGGATTTTTGTGTCCCTGAGGCCAGAAGCAGGGCACCCGTTCAGGGCCGTGGGGAGGTGTTCCCCTCAGCTGCATCTCTGTGGGGTGTGGGAAGGGCCAGGTTTCCCTCGGGGCCCATGACCCAGCCCTGCTGTGGCCTTGGTTAATTAATTAGTGTCAGGAGCCTCTGTGTCCTGCTTCTCTCCAACAAATACTTACCTATGCAAAACCTGCAGATGTGGTTTTGTACTTTTACATGCTTTAGGGGTAAGATTTTAAGAAGGCAGCCCTTAGGAGGATTGTTTTAGCTAACTCTGCAGAAGCATCATGGGACCGTTAGTGCCGACCTCCCTCTGGTCCCCTCCTGTTCTTGTTTGCTCAGGGTTGAGGGGTGGCTGCTCAGTGCTGTTCTGTGCTGGAGTCTCTGGGCTGCCTGGAAGTCGAGGACTTCCCTGCTTCCTCTGGGACGGGCCTGTAAGTCTTTAGGTCGTGGAGTTTTAGTGCTGTTGGGACTTTGGAGAGGCGCTGGGCAAAGCAGTTTGCTTAGTGCTGAGTAACAGGGTTCATGGAAGATAAGTGACTTATATCTCATGTGGAGGGGGTCTGCTCCATCTGTGGTTTCCTCTAGTCAGTTGCTCTGGGGGTTTTTCCTTTAGCAAATATAGTCAAGAAATGAGGTTGAGCAGTGAATTCCTAGGTAAAGCTGGCACCTGGGCAGAGACCATGGCCGAGGGCCAAGGATGCTGACCAGGAGCGAGCCTGGGACTCATGCTGTGCATGTGGCCTGCTTTTCTGCAAGGGGTTATAACCCCAGTGAAGGAAGTTATAGCCCCCATGGCTCACAGAAACCCCAGGTGAGAGCTGAAAAGAGCATAGGCTTGGCCCCACCTGGCTTCCTAAAATAGGCCTTGCTCTCTCAGCTCCTAGGCCCTAGCTTGTCTTTAGAAATGGGCCTGATCCAGTAAGTTAGCTGGGGCTTGGGGTCCAGATCATCAAAGCCTTTCCAAAAGTTGTCTAGACATATTGCCAAGACAATATATTTGCCAGGACATATTGTTAAGTGGAAACCCCAGGGCAATAACTGGGTCAGCCCCGGACACTGAGGCTGTAGGTCAGACATTGCAGGGGCAACAGAGTGACACCCCCCCCCACGCCGCCCCATCCCACAGAGTCCCTTCTTTTTGACCAGGTAGTGGGCCTGTCCCACCCAAGAGACTCCAGTCTGCGTGTCCATGGGGACACAGCTTGACTCAAGTCTGGGATCTATGCCAGTGCTCCCCATGGGGCACTTGTGTCAGAAACGCAGCTCAGACGTGGTCGTGNAGACTAAACCAGCTCCACAGAAAATAAATCTGACCCTGGAGGAAATAGGAGGGCTGCAGAGGGAATGTGATGAATCAGGACAGGGCATTCTCCCCCTTCCTTCCCCTCCTCACCAAATCCCTATCGTACCCTCTACTTGGGCTTCCCGGGCGGTGCTACTAGTAAAGAACCCACTTGCCAATGCAGGAGACACAAGAAAGGTGTATTCAATCCCTGTGTCAGGAAGGTCCCCTGGAGGAGGGCATGGCAGCCCACTCCAGTATTCTTGCCTGGAGGATGTCATGGACAGAGGAACCTGGACTGTAGCCCTACAGTCCATGGGTTTGCAAAGAGTTGGACATAACTGAAGTGACTTAGCTTGCATGCACCTTCTTCCTATTTCCCTTAATTATCTGTGGTCAGCATACACACACACACACACACACACACACACACACACACACACACCACTCCAGTTCCAAAATAACTCTATCAGGAAATTTGGATATGGACTTAAGACACCGAATCACCAAATGACTTTGGGGAAAATTTTTAACTGGGATGACCCTGAGAGATGGGATGGGGAGGGAGGTGGGAGGGAGGATCAGGATGGGGAACACATGTACACCCATGGCTGATTCATGTGAATGTATGGCAAAACCACCACAATATTGTAAAGTAATTAGCCTCCAATTAAAATAAAAAGAATCTCAATTGCATAAGTAAAGTAGAGAAAGGGAGTAAAAAACAAAAAATAGGTGCCCCTGAATTGGTTTAAGTAGGGGAGGTGGGGCGATGCTTTCTAAATCAGAACATCCATGTTTGATTCAAAGCAGTGATATGGCAAATCATTTTCTGGGTGTATCTCAAAGTGTAAGTAATTCATCATGGAAACACCACAATAATGAAAGTCTAATAAAACCACAGTGTTCTGTTATTTTAAAGTAACACAGAGTACAAGTATCCTTGTCAGTCACACCCTTAAACTTACTCCATCAGCCTACTCTGCTTAACCATCAAACATATCTGTAGCACCTCCCCACTGTTCAAAGCTGCTGCCAACTCTCACCTGGATTTCTCCTAACCTTTTCGGGTATCAGAGTTTCCAATTCTCAGCCTGATAGACTAACCCCCAAATGGCCACCAGCACCATCTTCTTGTAACTGAGGCCAAGCCACGGCTCTGTTTAAAGTGCTCCCACAGCAGGGACTTCCCCGGCACGCGAGTGGTCCACTGGGAGACTTCACCTTCCNATTCTCAGCCTGATAGACTAACCCCCAAATGGCCACCAGCACCATCTTCTTGTAACTGAGGCCAAGCCACGGCTCTGTTTAAAGTGCTCCCACAGCAGGGACTTCCCTGGCACGCGAGTGGTCCACTGGGAGACTTCACCTTCCAATGCAGGAAGTGCAGGTTCGATTCCTGGTCGGGGAATTAAGACCCTACATGTCTTGCAGTAAAAAAAATAAAACATACAACAGAAGCAATATTGTAAAAAAAATTCCAGTAAAGACTTTTTTTAAATGGCTCACATTAAAAAAAAAAATCTTAAGAATAAAAGAAAATGCTCCCATATCGTGCTGTCATTTAAAGAAATGAGAAGAAATCCAGTACCTAACTTTCAGAGCCATGCCCATCTGACCCCTCCCACCTCATCCTGCAATCCTCCCCTCTGTCCACTCAGCTCCAGACACAACGATCTCTTTTCTCTTCCTCCAGCACATGAACCCCACCCTCCATGCCTGGAGGGGTCCATTCCCACACCATTGGATCCCCATTGGATCTCAGCTCAACTGTCATTTCCTCTCAAGAGACTGTCACTAACCCACCCACCCACAGCAGCCACTCAGGTGGCCTGATCATAGCACTTCTGGGAGCTCATATATTTGTATAGGTCTGTTTGTTGGTTTCCTCAAGAGAACAGAAGCTCCAACAACATATTATGTCTCCTAGTCACTGCAGAATCCACACCACATGCGTGTAATAAATATTTCAATGAGAAAATGAATGTTTATTCTGCATCAGGTACTGCTAAATACTTTATATGGACTATTTTATTTAATCCTTTAGGACATCCCTACAAGGTAGTTTCTATTAATTACTATTCTTGTGTTACCAGAGAGGTTAAGTAAATTTCCCAGCTGACACCGGAGTCCATTCTCATAACCATTCTTCTATATTCTCTCTACATTAACTGTAATATCCTATAGAGCAGCAGCTCCCCTACTTTTTGGCACCAGGGACTGGTTTCATGGAAGACAATTTTGCTCTGGGCTGTGGGTGGGGGGATGATTTCAAGGTGACTCAAACATGTTGCATTTATAGTGCAATTTATTTCTATTACATCAGCTCCACCTAAGATCATCAGGCATTAGATCCCAGAGGTTTGTGGACCCCTGCTCTAGGGAATAATGTCCCTCATGGGTCTCCCCAACACTATAAAAAGCATTCCCTTTCATTGGAAAAAGATCAAAGCGAGTCACTTAGTTTTCATGTAGGGTTTATTTTACGGTGTCCTAACTTCTTTAAGGGCCTCCCAGGTAGCAATAATGGCAAAGAACCCGATGCAGGAAACATAAGAGCTGCAGGTTCCATCCCTGGGTTGGGAAGATGCCTTGGAGGAGGGCATGACAACCCACTCCAGTATTCTTGCCTGGAGAATCTCATAGACAGAGAAGCCTGGTGGGCTACAGTCCATGGGGTCGCAAAGAGTCAGACACAACTGAAGTGATTTAACAGGCAGGCACGCACGCACACAACTTCTTTAAAATCGGTGACGCCATACCCAGCACACATGAAACCTACAACTGCAGAAGCCTAAGGCAGTTGCCAGGAGCGCCAGGAGTCAAGGGCTGGCGATCAAACCCCTTCCTCCAGGCTTTAGGCATCAGGCCTCGAGCAGCCTGCAGAAGTGTCTGTACTTCTGACCCTCATTTTTAAAATGGGGATGGACACACAGCTGTGAGTGTTAAGTGAGGTACTATGTATGGCAGGCCAACAGAGCAGGACCAAAAACAGCAAGACTACACGAATGTTCACCAGAAACTCTATTATTGCTAAACACATCTCTACCTACTTAATCACCCAGTCCATCCGCATTCTCACCGAGCTCCATCACCTAGATTACAGTAACCCCCATGTCATTAACTGCCCATGGCACTTTCCTATTAAGACAGATCCTTCCTCTCCCTCTGCTTTTGCTTGGCTGTAGGTTAAGAATCCTGAAGCTGGGAGGCAGAGCATGGGGAAGGGCTAACTATTTAATAAAGATCAGTGATGAGACCTGGGCGAATCCACACACAGTCTTGAACCATTTGTCTTATGCTCTGGAGGAGGAATCTGTATGCATAACATTAAATAATCATCAGGCAGCCGGAGCGGAAAACAGCAAGTTCTGTACCTTGGGCCTAGATAAATAAATGTCTCTTTCTTAGCAAGAGCAAGGCCACTGGGAGACACCAAAGGATCAGGGACCTGGAATCCCTAAAACACTGAGGTGTTTGGAAAACTGCAGCCTGGGTTTTTAACCTGGGATGCAGGACAAGCAGGAAAGAGCAAGGCCTGCCCCAATCATCCGAGTACAGTTGAGACAGGCTGGGACGGGGATCCTGAGCTGTAATGCATGCACCTGGACACACCTCTCCTTGAGCTGCAAAATGCAAAGAAGCCGATTGGGACCAAAAACGTGTGCATCCGAGTGCATGCCTGCTCAGTCAGTTATATCTGACTCTTTGTGATCCCATGGACTGTGCACAGCTGGGGCAAATTCTGTACCCAAAAGATACAAAGAGACCAAAAAACCCAACTGCCACTTTTGAGTAGCCTGAAGCAAAAACAGAGTGTCGGGAGGAAAAGCAGGGTACTGCCCTGGCCCTGCACTCAGTAGCACCAGAGGAGTGGGAAGACCACTAGGCCACCCCTCCAGCCCGACTGACTCCTGGACCCTACCCTCACCCCATATGTGGAACAAGCCCACCTCACTGCAGGGGGCAGGCAGGGAACCTGTTGTTTGTTCCCGCCACCCTCTGCTGTAGCAGACACCCCAGTAAAGCCTAGCCTGAATTTCCTGTCTGGCCTCTGGTCAATTGCTATTCATTGGGCCTGGCCAAGAACCCTGGTCGGTAACGCAACCGGAAGTGCTGAGCCTACAGGAAGCTGTGGGCCAACAGGATCGGAGCTGCGTGGGACACAGGGACATGGGGACACAGGCTCGCAGGCCTCCCCGAGCCCCCCGACAGTCAGTCCAAGGCCGGGGAGCCAACTGGCAGTGGCCGCTAAAGTCACAGAGAAACAGCGCAGCCCTGCCAGCTCTCAGTGACAAAAGGAGTGTTTATAGCAGGCGCGCTGACAGCTGTCCGAGTGCCACATTTATTTACAAAATGTTAGTTAAATTACTGACAGTTGGCGCCGTGGAGGAGAAGCTGAGAGGAAAGCTGACATTTCTTGATCTGGCGGGTGCTCACAGCTCGGGTTCTGCTCCCCTATCCACTTATTAACGCCTTTATCTGCTGGTTGGTTTATCTATTTACAACTCCTGCCTTATTCCCCTGCCATTGCTTTCAAGAGGCTGTAAGGCGTCCCAGCAGTTAAACTGCCCCATGCAAAGTGGTTCCAACGGCCCCTGGGCTAAATGCTGCCCTGAGGATGGACTTGACCACCCCTGGCTCTCTACCGTCCCAGACCAGCCTCAGAAGCTTCCAGAAAGCTTCCTGAGGACAGCTGTGCATCTCCAGCCAATTCTCTGCAGCGCCCACCCACCGATGAGACATGTACGCTCATGAAGTCATGAATAATCCCATCATCAGCACCATCTCATTACTCCTCACATGCTGATCAGAGACAGGTTTCCCATGATGAAGCCGGACAAAGCTCTTCCATTTTTTATTCTTTCTGGCAGCAGCAATTAAGACAGAGGACGAAGAGCGTGGCTGACAAGTGAGTATCAGCACTGTGGCTGCAGAGAATGTTAGATCCTGGGATATATTTCTGACACACGTGCACAACGGCCTTTCCGCAAAGGCAGAAAAAAGTATGCACTGCCTTAAATGATGTCTTTCACTTTTACCCTAATGCGTTTCTTCAGATGTCAAAATAATGTGTTTTCGTTGACCGTTTAAAATATACAGGTACGTGAAGAGTAACCCCATAGGTCTTGTCTGACATCACACTTGAAATCATGGCTTTCACCCCTTCCTAGCTCCCCACACTCCATCTTTTCCGCAGCCCGCAGCACCAGCTAATATTGATAGAATCCAGATTTTGTATGGAGAGTAGGTCCCCTACATACAAACCTTCAAGTTGCAAACTTTCAAAGACATGAGCATGCATTCCATCACAGTCAGATGTGGGTGAAACTGCAGCCTGCCCACCATCTCCTATTCCTTACAATCCTTCAGCTCTACCATCTCACATCTCTTCCCCTTCTCCAGTCAGTAACTCTTCTTGTCTGTTCACTGGAGGCCAGCCCCTGTTTGCCTGCTGTTATATGTACTAGTATATTTTTCAAGGTTCTATAAGATTTAAAATGCTTTATTTTTGTCTTTTTTATGTATTATTTGTGTGAAAAGTATTATAAACCTATTAGAGTGCAGTACTAAATAGTCAATTCTGTTAGTTGGGTACCTAGGCTAACTATGCTGGACTTAACAACAAATTGGTCTTAACAAATGCGCTCTCAGAGTGGAACTTGTTTGTATGTAGACCACTTACTGGATCTTGTTTCTGTTTGTCTCCTGCTCCCAGAAGAAAGTTCCGTAAGGGCAGGGACTGTCTTGTTAACTAGCAGATTCCACAGTGGCTAGAATCAATATCTGCTGAGTAAAATCAAAGGTGACCTGGCCACACACAGAACCCACTGCTTAGTCTATGTCTGGGCAGATCCCAGACCCTGACTCAGATGTGAAATGGGCCAGGTCATGGCTGTGAGGAACAGACCAACCAGCCCAGAAAGCCCAGGTGCCCTCCAGGAGAGGGCCAGCTTCAGTGACCTCCTGCTGCTGCTCCAGGCACGGTCGTGCTCTGGCCGTGGCCCCCACCAGCCTCCTCCGCCCCCGCCAGCCTCCTCCCTGACGTCCCAAGCCCCCTTCTGTGCCCCACCACGTGCCCCTCCCACAACCCCCGCCACACCTGGCTCCCAGACCAGCGGCGGGGTCCTTCTCCAACTCTTCCCATGCCCTGATTCTGGTGAGGCTGGAGGCTTGTTGAGGCACCATGCCCTATTTATCCTGGTAGACCACACAGCGCCCCCCAAAACCCCACACACAATACAGTATGTGTGCAAAAAGCCCTAAGACCCAGATGGAGCATCATGGGCTCAAAGGGTAGGCTATTTTTACTTTTATTCGATTTTACAACATCAGCCTTTTTCCAGTTTTGGAAAACCAAAATTTAATTTGTTTTAATTTAATAAATACAGAAAACACAAGAAGAAAATCAAAGTCACTTATAATTCCCCGACCCTGAAGCTGTATGAGCATCATCATGCTGGTAGAAACGCCTTCCACTGCTTATTATTTTTTGCAGGCATTTGTGTGCACACACTCACATTCCAGGCCTTTGAACCATTTTTGATCGATGAATTATAGACCAGTTAATTATCTGAAATGACTTAGAGGTCTGCCTTTATGTGCACTCAGATGATATTAATTTCAAATTATTAAAAAATACCTAATGTTAAATGAAAAACACTTGCAGGGTAATAAATAAAATTTATTTTTACATAAAGAAAAAAACAAAAACTGTATCCAGAACAATATACTGTTTAAGGATATTTATAGATTTGGTAAAACTTCTTTTAAAAAAGGAATGAAATGATCTAGAAGTTCAGGGCTGTGGTCAGCTCCTCAGAGACAAGGCATAAAATAGTGGGAATATAGGAGGTTTCTCAGCTTTTAAAAGAATGAGGGGAGGGCACATAAGTGAACAACTGGTTATGTTTTTTAAACACAGACACGATACATGTACTCAACGTATAAAATGTTTCATAATTAAAAGGAAAATTATCCATGTTTGGCTCACAGGATTCATAAAATATTCTGCTACTCAAGTAAACATTTCATCAAACCATTACTAACGGCCAGTCATAAGCCAGGCCCATTGTGAGGGGCTGTGAAGATCTAGCAAACCTCAAAATGAATACAGAGGAAGGAGGACCAATCTCAGGTCAAGGAGCGATGCACATCCTTCATCGCACCCACCTGCTTGGTCCATGACCCACCATCACTTTCTATGCTGTGCTTAGTTGCTCAGTCATGTCCAATTCTTTGCGACCCCATGGACTGTAGCCCACCAGGCTCCTCTCTGTCCATGGGATTCTCCAGGCAAGAATACTGGAGTGGGTAGCCTATCCCTTCCCCAGGGGATGTTTCTGATCCCCACTTTCTAGGAGAAAAGAACTTAGAGGGACTTCCCTGTCAGTCCAGTGGTAAAGACTCTGGGTTGCCAATGGAAGGGGCACAGGTTCAATCCTTGGTCAGAGAACTAAGATCCCACATGCTGTGCAGCATGGCCAATAAAATAAACGTTTTAATTATATCATATAATCTACCAATTAAAACAATTAATAGAAAATAAAGAACAAATTATGAAATTAATAGAAATTATAGAATTAATGATACTTTCTACGTGGTGCTAGTAGTAAAGAATCTGCCTGCCAATACAGGAGATTTATGAGACTTGAGTTTGATCCCTGGCTCA
>SJYV01013912.1:20947-55787 GCA_006410875.1 Neotragus pygmaeus
GTATAAAATGTTTCATAATTAAAAGGAAAATTATCAATGTTTGGCTCACAGGATTCATAAAATATTCTGCTACTCAAGTAAACATTTCATCAAACCATTACTAACGGCCAGTCATAAGCCAGGCCCATTGTGAGGGGCTGTGAAGATCTAGCAAACCTCAAAATGACTACAGAGGAAGGAGGACCAATCTCAGGTCAAGGAGCGATGCACATCCTTCATCGCACCCACCTGCTTGGTCCATGACCCACCATCACTTTCTGTGCTGTGCTTAGTTGCTCAGTCATGTCCAATTCTTTGCGACCCCATGGACTGTAGCCCACCAGGCTCCTCTCTATCCATGGGATTCTCCAGGCAAGAATACTGGAGTGGGTAGCCTATCCCTTCCCCAGGGGATGTTTCTGATCCCCACTTTCTAGGAGAAAAGAACTTAGAGGGACTTCCCTGTCAGTCCAGTGGTAAAGACTCTGGGTTGCCAATGGAAGGGGCACAGGTTCAATCCTTGGTCAGAGAACTAAGATCCCACATGCTGTGCAGCATGGCCAATAAAATAAACGTTTTAATTATATCATATAATCTACCAATTAAAACAATTAATAGAAAATAAAGAACAAATTATGAAATTAATAGAAATTATAGAATTAATGATACTTTCTACGTGGTGCTAGTAGTAAAGAATCTGCCTGCCAATACAGGAGATTTATGAGACTTGAGTTTGATCCCTGGCTCAGGAAGATTCCCCTGGGGAGGGCATGGCAATCCACTCCAGTATTCTTGCCTGGAGTATCCCATGGACAGATGGGCCCGGTGGGCTACAGAGTTGTAAAGAGTCAGCCACGACTGAAGTGACTTAGCACTCATAGAATTAATGGAGTAGTTAAAAATATATTTCTGATAGGAACTATATGTAAAAAGGCAAAAACAAGAGTATGTTTAATTAATATTTTATCGGCAACTCAGCAGCATTATTGTGAAATACAGACCAAAAACACCGTCAGTGCAGACTGTAGAGTTAAGCAACAACCCAGCATCAGCCAAGGTAATAATTACAAAGCAAATGAACAATAATTATCTATTTTTTAAAATTAGTGAAAAAAGTTTCAATTAAAATAAGAAAATAAGAATAGCGGATTTATGGCCTTTCTACTGAAGCATTGATCACAAATCATTCTTCCAGGACATTTCATCAACTTCAACCATCATAAGACCGTGAGCAACAGGGGCCTGGTGAGATGGCCAAGGCTTTGATCATAAATGAGAATGAAAATCTAGTGATGGCACACTGCTTATTCACCCAAGAAACCAGTGGCCTTGAACCTGGGGGAATTTCTTGATCCATCAAGGACATTCTCACAGTGGAACAGCTGGAAGTGGCTTCTTACTTTGTGAATCATTGTGAGTCTAACCAAAAACAGAGATGCAGGAAAAGAACTGATATGACAAGCGGCTCAGGTAAATTAGGGGCTGGGAAGTTCACTAAGCCTGGTGTGGGCTCTGACCAATCCCTGACACAGGATGCATGTCATATACGGGCCTGGCCTTACAGTTGAACAAGGGTGGGACATGAAAATAATCATAAAACAAAGTTAGAAAAATGTATTAATATGCAGCAACCAAAATGATCAAACTGCTCCGGTGATTTCCAAAATACTAAGGTCAAACTGGGAAGTGGTTGCTGTGGATCCTGAGATGACCACGGCCAAGATCTCGCCCGCCTCTCCTCTGCCTGCTGGAGGCAAGGATGCCCCCACCTCTGCACCTGGGTATGGGCTGTGTTTCTGTCAGGAACATCCTCCCCATCTCTACATACACACACTCCCTTCACTAGGTCAGTTCTCACTCAAAGGTCCTGTCTCAGAAAAATCTCCAATCAGTGTGTCTCAAATTAGCACCTACTCCCCACTTTCCTGGTGTTATTTAAGCCCCATTGCATAGGTAAGAAACATAAAGACTCCGAGAGGTTTAACAGTTTCCCAGATCAAGCTGAGTTCCAGCTCAAAGCTACCCAACTCCGAGTCCATCATCTTTTTCCCATTTTTAATTTTCATTTTGCTTTCCATTTAGTTTTCCAATTTTTGCCCAACTTTCTTTTCCACTCATT
Organism: Neotragus pygmaeus; assembly: GCA_006410875.1. Classification (NCBI taxonomy): domain Eukaryota; kingdom Metazoa; phylum Chordata; class Mammalia; order Artiodactyla; family Bovidae; genus Neotragus; species Neotragus pygmaeus. The sequence continues at coordinate 23,046 of SJYV01013912.1, forward strand.
TTCAAAGTCTTTTATTGAAGTATAGTTGATTTACCAAAAACCTCTATGGATTCCATCTTTTTTCCACTACAGAACACATTCTCAATGAGCATGTTTTATGCAGACGGACAAGAATTGAGAAGCCTCTATGTTTAGGCTCTGCATTTATGTATTATACCTAACCAGGCTATAAAGAAAGCCCACACGGCAGCCATCTGACTATCAGAAGCTGACCTGTGTCGACCTGTCTCCTTTAAGTCCTATAATTTCATGTCTCTGTTACAGCTTCAAACAGGCAGCCCTTCTCGGGGTCAAATTGCACCATCAAGGGGCCCACCTTTCGTAATGCTTTCCTTTTTGTTAGTCAGGAAAACCTGAATAGGCTGTGAATAGGATTTTGTTGTGAATAGGATTTTGAAGGTCTGTTGAAAATGTAGGCCTGAAGGGACAGTATCAACAGAGTGAGCCTCAGCCAAGTGCATTTGGTCCACCTGGACAGACGGGCACCGGCTCTAACATACCTTAGGTGAAAACAGAAGGCAGTAGAGAAATCATCTGTTTTGAGTACAAATTCAAAACATTATATATCTAAACATCTCATCTAGGCTAATTCTCCAAGTTTTCTAGCTAGTACTCTCGAAGGTCAGGCCCGTCTGTCCTACAGACTAGGGGGCGTCTGGGGAGGGGGCAGGACCTGGCCTCTGATGACTCCTGTCACCTGGTTGGAGCCAGTCCAGCAGCCCCGGGGGCTCCTTAGAGCCAGGCAACAGTTATTTTCCATATAAACCGTACAAGCTAAGCAACTATTTTTTCAATATCAAGATCACCCTAAGGGCAGGGAAATGTCAAACTGGATGGTTAATAAAGTTGGTGCAAAATGCTCCAGAGGTCCGATGTTAAATTCTCAGGCACACGCGGAGGTGATCCAAGGAGAGAAGAGATGTAAAGACCTCACCTTCTTAGCATACTCAGTGTGTCGGCTTGATTACCGAACAGAGATATGAAATATGTGCTAAATAATTCTTCTCAACAGCTCATTAGGCCTAATCCATCTCTGATTTCTACAAGTCCATTAATTCCAAATATGTGTCTGCTATACATACACACATTTGCACACGGTCATAAAACGCCGGCTTAATTTCATGATGTAATATCCTGGAAATGGCAACAGGTAAGAAGTCAGATCAGATATTGGGCAGATTTTAAATGTTTATACTTTTCGTATGTGATAAATGAAGAGGACAAAGAATAATGAACCCAAGAAAGATGACATTCCAGCTAAAAAAAACGAGACTCACATGACTAGACATGTGTGAGGTGGGATCGAGACAGAAAGCACCAGCTGCTACACAACCACGATGCTGTGAGAGGCTGGACAGTCTCCACCAGGAAACTTCACACGGGAAGTAACATCGACACAGGTGCTGGATTTGTTCAGGTGGGATTTTCATTTATTTTTCTCATCTCCTAAAGCTGAAGATGCTTTCATCATGTGCTTCTCCATTCTGATGTTATTCTATTCCCCGAACACACTCAACATCCTAAGTTCGCCTTTTCTCATGCCTTCAGTTTTGAGACTGCCTCCTTTTCACCCTGCTCTTCTTATACTAGATCATGAAACTTGCCGATTCCTCTGCCTAGAATGTGTTTCCTGCTGATCCCCATAGAGCTGTCCCCACTATTAGGCCCTGGACCACCCTGCAAATGCCCCTGCCCCTGCACCCCACCCATATTTAGCTTTTCACCACGCAGCATGTTGTTTGTCTACTGATTTCCATGTTGACAGCTGGTGCCCATCTGGTACAGTTGTGCAGGTTGTGCACTGCTCAAAGAGTACCAAGGAGAAGAAGTTGCATTAGTGCAGGTCTGTCTCTCCAAACAGGAGTCCTAGTGAACACGTCAGGCTAGAAGAAGAGCGCCTACAGCTAAGAGGTCGGTGCAAGTTGCAGGCTGGGAGAAGACTACTCTCCTTCACTCTGTACAACCTGTAGCTCCTGTTCTCCATAGGGAGAGAGGGACTGGGACCTAGAACAATGCCTGGCCCACAAGAGATGCACAGTAAGTGGTGCTCAAGCGACACATGGATACAGTACAGATTCAGGAAGGTCCTAGAGGCACAGTGGTAAAGAGTCTGCCTTCTATGCAGGAGATGCAGATTCTATCCCTGGGGTGGGCAGACTCCCTGGAAAAGAAAATGGTAATCCACACCAGTGTTCTTGCCTGCGAAATCCCATGGGCAGAGGAGCCTGGCAGGGTACTGTCCACGAGGTTGCAAACAGTTGAACAGGACTTAGTGACTAAACAACAACAGGACACTCCTATCCTGTGCCAGCCACTGTTTATCATCCTGAAACAACTATGAAAGCAAAAGGATCCCGCCTCTGGACCGCAAAATCCTGGAGTGGAACTACTTCACACCTGCGGTCTCTGCTCGGCCTCTGTTTCCTACAGACCTGCCCACACATCGCCTTTCTCTCTTCCCTTGTCCCTGTCCCCAAAGCCACAGGTGACAGCCCCACTACCCGGCTGCTCTTTTAAAATCTGCCCTCTGACAGCAATTCTCTCCTTCCTCTTCAACATTTTAAGGAACAAGCCTAAAAATCATCCCATCTGTCTCTTTTGTGTGTCAATTAAAACACTGAATGTTAGAAAATCTCCAGCACAAAAGGTTACTCTAAATAAGACACCTCCAGCCATTAATGAGCAATTTGTCATCTAAAAGGTATTTCCACTAATTACAGCGTGTCTCGAACCGCAGCCATTACAGACATGTGCTAATTTACTTCAAGGTAGAACTTTTCTTTGTCACTGGTTTTCACAAACTTGTAGAGTAAAGCAGACATGTGACTTGGTTCAGAGATGTAAAGACTCAAGCGAAGGGAAATCAAACATCTGCAGCTTCAGTTTGAAAAGGCCGTAGTTCCTCCTTTCAGACACAGGCAAAAACCACCAAAAGCCTGGCCAATAAATTTTAATAAGTGCTTAAGTTTGGATTTAAAAAAAATCGATCCATGTATTTCTATGCTTCTGAAATCAGACAATATGACTTACAACAGTTGTGCTGAATTAGAGAGTAAAGCTAGCTACTGTAACAAATGAACTCCAGAATCACAGAAGCTTATCACAAAGGAAGTATATTTTAGTGCATTTTTCCCTCATGCACTAATCTAAGGAGTGAGGTTCTGGGTCAGCTGGCGGGGCGGGGGCTGAAGCCCTCTCTATGAGAACATTTGATCACTTGGCTCATGAACCATCTGCCAAATAGGCCACGGTTCCCAAGGTAATTTGGGGCACCAACATCCAGATGGTGCAAGGCGAAAGAGGCTGAAGTATTTCACATGGGAGATTTTTAGGGGCCAATCCAACATCACTTTTGCTCACCTTTGGGCAGAACTCTGTCATCTGGCCACAGCTAAATTCAAAAGAGGCTGGGAAACACAGTCAAGCTTTGTGGCAGAAGGTGGGTAAAAAACTTTATATATATATAGATCTGCATATAGATATAACAGAACTAAATATATATACATATATAGTATATATTTATGTGCTGTACTGCGCTTAGTTGCTCAGCCATGTCCAACTCTTTGCAATGCTACGGACTCTAGCCCACCAGGTTCCTCTGTCTATGGATTCTCAGGCCAGAATACTGGAGTGGGTAGCCATTCCCTTCTCCAGGGGATCTTGCCCACCCAGGGACTGAACCCAGGTCTCCCACATTGCAGGCGGATTCTTTACCATCTGAGCCACCAGGGAGGCAACTACATTCCGATAAAAATTCTTTTTAGAAAAAGATGTAATCAGTCTCTACAACTTAGATATCTGTCAACAGCTAAGAATCTCTTCCTCAGATGTAAGAAACTAAATGAATCTGTTCCCACTCCCCACGTGGGAAAGGGGCAGGAGTGGGAACACTGATTTTCTTAGCAGCATCTCATGGTGGGTTGTGACAGAGCTGCGACTAAAACTCAGGTCACCCTAGCCCCAAACCACTGCTCACATTCCCAAGACATCGAAATTTACCAAGACTCTTCAAACTCCTCCACTACAAAGATGNCAAACTGGATGGTTAATAAAGTTGGTGCAAAATGCTCCAGAGGTCCGATGTTAAATTCTCAGGCACACGCGGAGGTGATCCAAGGAGAGAAGAGATGTAAAGACCTCACCTTCTTAGCATACTCAGTGTGTCGGCTTGATTACCGAACAGAGATATGAAATATGTGCTAAATAATTCTTCTCAACAGCTCATTAGGCCTAATCCATCTCTGATTTCTACAAGTCCATTAATTCCAAATATGTGTCTGCTATACATACACACATTTGCACACGGTCATAAAACGCCGGCTTAATTTCATGATGTAATATCCTGGAAATGGCAACAGGTAAGAAGTCAGATCAGATATTGGGCAGATTTTAAATGTTTATACTTTTCGTATGTGATAAATGAAGAGGACAAAGAATAATGAACCCAAGAAAGATGACATTCCAGCTAAAAAAAACGAGACTCACATGACTAGACATGTGTGAGGTGGGATCGAGACAGAAAGCACCAGCTGCTACACAACCACGATGCTGTGAGAGGCTGGACAGTCTCCACCAGGAAACTTCACACGGGAAGTAACATCGACACAGGTGCTGGATTTGTTCAGGTGGGATTTTCATTTATTTTTCTCATCTCCTAAAGCTGAAGATGCTTTCATCATGTGCTTCTCCATTCTGATGTTATTCTATTCCCCGAACACACTCAACATCCTAAGTTCGCCTTTTCTCATGCCTTCAGTTTTGAGACTGCCTCCTTTTCACCCTGCTCTTCTTATACTAGATCATGAAACTTGCCGATTCCTCTGCCTAGAATGTGTTTCCTGCTGATCCCCATAGAGCTGTCCCCACTATTAGGCCCTGGACCACCCTGCAAATGCCCCTGCCCCTGCTCCCCACCCACATTTAGCTTTTCACCACGCAGCATGTTGTTTGTCTACTGATTTCCATGTTGACAGCTGGTGCCCGTCTGGTACAGTTGTGCAGGTTGTGCACTGCTCAAAGAGTACCAAGGAGAAGAAGTTGCATTAGTGCAGGTCTGTCTCTCCAAACAGGAGTCCTAGTGAACACGTCAGGCTAGAAGAAGAGCGCCTACAGCTAAGAGGTCGGTGCAAGTTGCAGGCTGGGAGAAGACTACTCTCCTTCACTCTGTACAACCTGTAGCTCCTGTTCTCCATAGGGAGAGAGGGACTGGGACCTAGAACAATGCCTGGCCCACAAGAGATGCACAGTAAGTGGTGCTCAAGCGACACATGGATACAGTACAGATTCAGGAAGGTCCTAGAGGCACAGTGGTAAAGAGTCTGCCTTCTATGCAGGAGATGCAGATTCTATCCCTGGGGTGGGCAGACTCCCTGGAAAAGAAAATGGTAATCCACACCAGTGTTCTTGCCTGCGAAATCCCATGGGCAGAGGAGCCTGGCAGGGTACTGTCCACGAGGTTGCAAACAGTTGAACAGGACTTAGTGACTAAACAACAACAGGACACTCCTATCCTGTGCCAGCCACTGTTTATCATCCTGAAACAACTATGAAAGCAAAAGGATCCCGCCTCTGGACCGCAAAATCCTGGAGTGGAACTACTTCACACCTGCGGTCTCTGCTCGGCCTCTGTTTCCTACAGACCTGCCCACACATCGCCTTTCTCTCTTCCCTTGTCCCTGTCCCCAAAGCCACAGGTGACAGCCCCACTACCCGGCTGCTCTTTTAAAATCTGCCCTCTGACAGCAATTCTCTCCTTCCTCTTCAACATTTTAAGGAACAAGCCTAAAAATCATCCCATCTGTCTCTTTTGTGTGTCAATTAAAACACTGAATGTTAGAAAATCTCCAGCACAAAAGGTTACTCTAAATAAGACACCTCCAGCCATTAATGAGCAATTTGTCATCTAAAAGGTATTTCCACTAATTACAGCGTGTCTCGAACCGCAGCCATTACAGACATGTGCTAATTTACTTCAAGGTAGAACTTTTCTTTGTCACTGGTTTTCACAAACTTGTAGAGTAAAGCAGACATGTGACTTGGTTCAGAGATGTAAAGACTCAAGCGAAGGGAAATCAAACATCTGCAGCTTCAGTTTGAAAAGGCCATAGTTCCTCCTTTCAGACACAGGCAAAAACCACCAAAAGCCTGGCCAATAAATTTTAATAAGTGCTTAAGTTTGGATTTAAAAAAATCGATCCATGTATTTCTATGCTTCTGAAATCAGACAATATGACTTACAACAGTTGTGCTGAATTAGAGAGTAAAGCTAGCTACTGTAACAAATGAACTCCAGAATCACAGAAGCTTATCACAAAGGAAGTATATTTTAGTGCATTTTTCCCTCATGCACTAATCTAAGGAGTGAGGTTCTGGGTCAGCTGGCGGGGCGGGGGCTGAAGCCCTCTCTATGAGAACATTTGATCACTTGGCTCATGAACCATCTGCCAAATAGGCCACAGTTCCCAAGGTAATTTGGGGCACCAACATCCAGATGGTGCAAGGCGAAAGAGGCTGAAGTATTTCACATGGGAGATTTTTAGGGGCCAATCCAACATCACTTTTGCTCACCTTTGGGCAGAACTCTGTCATCTGGCCTCAGCTAAATTCAAAAGAGGCTGGGAAACACAGTCAAGCTTTGTGGCAGAAGGTGGGTAAAAAACTTTATATATATATAGATCTGCATATAGATATAACAGAACTAAATATATATACATATATAGTATATATTTATGTGCTGTACTGCGCTTAGTTGCTCAGCCATGTCCAACTCTTTGCAATGCTATGGACTCTAGCCCACCAGGTTCCTCTGTCTATGGATTCTCAGGCCAGAATACTGGAGTGGGTAGCCATTCCCTTCTCCAGGGGATCTTGCCCACCCAGGGACTGAACCCAGGTCTCCCACATTGCAGGCGGATTCTTTACCATCTGAGCCACCAGGGAGGCAACTACATTCCGATAAAAATTCTTTTTAGAAAAAGATGTAATCAGTCTCTACAACTTAGATATCTGTCAACAGCTAAGAATCTCTTCCTCAGATGTAAGAAACTAAATGAATCTGTTCCCACTCCCCACGTGGGAAAGGGGCAGGAGTGGGAACACTGATTTTCTTAGCAGCATCTCATGGTGGGTTGTGACAGAGCTGCGACTAAAACTCAGGTCACCCTAGCCCCAAACAACTGCTCACATTCCCAAGACATCGAAATTTACCAAGACTCTTCAAACTCCTCCACTACAAAGATGCCCCTGAAACGGCAGGTCTGCACCACCCAACGCCAGCTTGGGCTCTGGCGCCCCAATTCTTGTTCCACGTGCTTCTCGGCAGTGTCCCCAGCGTCACAGGACACATCAGCATGCTGGGCCCACAGCGGAGACATTCTGCGCTCCATCCCTCCCCAGCTAAACAACACTAACACTTCCTGAGTGCTGGACACTGCTTGCAATGCCCCATACTTCACTCAGGGGTCAGCATTCCTATGATCAGTTCCCTTAAATGATGACAACACGGAGGCCCAGGGAGGTGGTCACACAACTGCAAAGTGGGGTAGAACCAGGACTGGAAGCCCACAGAACGGTCTGGCCTCAGACTCTGCACTCCATCCACGTGCTTCACAGCCTCAAGGTACAGTTCCCTTTTTCAGGAAAGTGTCAGACAAAATAATGGACATTGAACAATGTGTTAACTTTCAGGCTCACAGGCTTTCTGCCTGACTGCCATTTCCTTCCCTCCTCCCCAGCCCAAGTTTATAGGCTTTAAGCTAGAAACTAATCCTGATTTTCAAGTGTTTATTAGATTTTCTATAAAACCTCTTGTGAAGCTGAAATTGTAAAGGTCCTCTTGATTCTGGGTGTGTAGACTTTATGAAGTGTGTCACGCTACTCCGTGACTCCGCCCGCAAGGCCTGACCCACCTGCAGTCTAGAAAACAAGGCTGAGTCCCATACACCCCCCACTGAGCTCTGTGTAAAAACCCCAAACCTAAGCCAAGAAAGAGTCACTCCTGAGTCACCTTTTTCCAATAAAGGATAAATACTTCTCACTATTAGCAGCTTACTATGATTCCTAATAAAGTTCTCATTCACTCGAAAAATACTCCTTGATCTATGCCATGTTCCAGGCAGTAATTTAGCCACTATAAATGAGAGTAATAAAACCAATGGCCTTGGGGATCTCACATTTTAGTAGAAGAGGCAATAAATAACTATCAGATAAATAACAGAATTTCCTAAGTGTTTAGGGCTATAGAGGAAGTTAGGTAGGGGGATGGAGTGATGTGAGGGTATAACCATTTCATATAGCATGGTCTGGAAGGTCCTCTCTGAGAATGAGAGACTGGAGCAGACACATGAGTGCCATGAAGTAGCCGCCCTAGTGGGTCCTGGGAGAGGAAAGAACATGTCCTCAGCAAGAATGGACTTTCTGGGTTCAAGGAACAATAAGGAAGGTTGGTGAGCAGGGCAGGGGGGATAGCGGGTTATCGGCACACACCAGGTAACACCGTCTTTTACACACATTTCATTCTCAATATAACCGGAAGCCACTATGGGACTTTAAACAGAGGGACGAGATTCCATTTATGTTCTGAAATGATACCTTGACCTACTAGCTGAGAATGGACTCTGGGAGAACAGCCACAGAGGCAGGAAGACCAGATGGGATGCCCCTGGAGTGGTCCTGGAGAGAGCTGATAGTGGCTTTCGCTAGGGCGGCCATGTTCCAGATGGGGAAAGTGATCTAACTCAGGATGTGTCCCAAAGACACAGGATTTACTGATGGACTGGATATCACATAGGAGAAAAAGAAAAAACATCATATCTCTTGGGTGTTGGGACAGAGCAGCGGGATGAATGGTGGAGTCTGTGCCCACGACGGGGCAGACTGAAGGAAAATCAGGTCGTTGTTGGCTGGCAGCGAGTCACATGGGGCTGGTATCGAAAACACCCCTTGGGGCAGGGTTTGAAACATCTGAGTCATGGAAGTTGATGCATGGATTAACACTAGGATGGACAGCCTGGAGCTCCAGAGTGAGGAAGGCTGGTCAGGACAGAGAGCAGACACGGCAGCAAGAAGCAGGCTGAGAGTGCATAGCATGTGCTGAGTGTATAGTAATAGTATTCTGAGAGATGGGGAAGAAATATCCATAAGCCAGGACCAACAGCAAGGAGAACACCTCTTCACATCTCAGACCTCATGGAAGCAAGGACATGGAGGGGAAAAAAAAAAAAAAAAAAAAAAAACCACCACTGATCTGACTCTGAAAAGTGTTAATCGCTCAGTCATGTTTGACTCTTTGCAACCCTATCAACCATAGCCTGCCAGACTCCCCTGTCCATGGATTTCCCAGGCGAGAATACTGGACTGGATTGCCATTACCTTCTCCAGAGGATCTTCCTGACCCAGGGATCAAACCCGGGTCTCCTGTATTAAAGGCAGATTCTTTACCATCTGAGCCACCAGGGAAGCCTATGATCTGACTCAAGGAGTGGAAATCAGACAGGAAAGAGGCAAGTTTCAGATGAAGCAAAAGATGGGGGAAGGTTCAGAGAAGAGACTGCGGATGTGAGGATATCCCTGATGAAAGATCATAAAGACCAGAGGATGATAAAAAGGTTCGGGAGATTAGAGAGAAGTTTGCAACCAGGTCAGATTATTGGATGGACAGAACCATATGGTGATTAGAATCTAAAAAATGATACACAGTCTGGGACATCTCTGACTTCTGAGGTGGCTAAGATCACTGAGAATTAAGACGCAGTAGGGTTTGTCCTGATGGTCCATTAAGAAAAAGGAGTAATCAGTTCTAACTGCATCACTACCCTGGGTCAGCCTCCTAGATGTGTGTGATGGAGGCTAGGACCTGATAACCGGGAGAGGAACAGTCATACCATGAGCATCATATGTGATGATTTATTTAGGACATCTCTCTATAACACCCAAGTGTATCCGTTTCTGGGGCTGTGATAACAGTGCATTATAACCTGCACAGCCTGAAACAACAGCAAAATACAACTTAGAGTTCAGGAGGCCAGAATTCTGAAATCAAGGTGCTGCAGACACGCTCCCTATGAAAGCAATGGGACAGAATTCCTCCCTGCCCCTTCTGAGCGCCACGGCTTAGAGGCAACCTCGGGCATTCTTTGGCTTGCAGCCTCCTTGCTCCAATCTGTCTTCATCATCACACAGTCAGCTCCCTGTGTGTCTGCCATGTCTCCACAGGTCCCCTTCCCATCAGGACGCCAGCTGCACAGCACTGCGATCCCACTGGACTTGAGTGCGAACTCTTCTTTATAACTACTTCCAAAGCAGGTCACATTCTGAAGTTCCGGATGTGAGGACTTCAGTAGGATTTTTGACTGGGAGGGAGTGATGTAATTCAATTCATGACACGAAAGTGCTATTTTTTTCCAGTTTTCATATACGATGGCTGAATCCAATTAAAAATATTTTGCACATATTCTCTTTCTTACTTTGTTCCTCGTGGGTTCTGACCAGTTAGAATTGTTTTGGCTTGAGCTTTCCTGATAAGTAAATTTGTCCAAAGATGATTATTCTGAGGGCAAGAGCACTTTTCCACTCATCCACTACATTACAGACTGTTTGAAAGCCAGAGAAGATCAAGAAATTATTTCACATAAACATATCTCACTTTCCTCTGTGGGGCCAACAAAGCTTCATCTGAAGGTTGATGTCCATTTTGTCATTTTCCATCAGTCTCATGGTTGCTGCTGCTTTCATTAAAAATTCTATTATTTTTAAAAATCCATCAGCAAGATGGTAAGATTAATTCATATGTACATAGTACAAGACAAATCTAACCTCTCTAAAGCTTTCTAAGCCAAAACATCTCACACTGACAAGGCAGCAAGTTGGCCAAATACACCCAAATCAACCCAAATAACTCAACCACATGAATCAATGAGATTTGGGAGAAACAGATCATGAACAACTCAGACTGCTATCTATAATTTAAACTACTTTGAGCCCTGTGGTACAGAGTTGCAGCGAGAAGGATGGTTTCTGTTGTTCCTTTAGTTCTAACATCAATTTCTATGGGCTTCCCTGTGGCTCAGGCAATAAAGAATCTGCCCGCAATGCAGGAGACCCAGGTTCGATCCCTGGGTCAGGAAGATGCCCTGGAGAAGTGAATAGCAACCAACTCCAGTGTTCTTGCCTGGAAAATCCCATGGACAGAGGAGCCTAGCAGGGTACAGTCTATGGGGTCGCAAAGAGTCAGACACGACTGAGTGACTGACACTTTCAAGATCAATTTCTCAGGCCAGGCACACCGGTCTTATCCCAGAGCTGTACCAGAGAAAAACTACCAAATGCAGAGAGACCCTTTTATATTTTCACCATTGATATGGGGGTCCTGAGATGGCCTCTCAATGAAGAGGTGAGGATGAGGGGAAATGCAATCTCAGGGCGTCAAAGCTGGAAGAGCTTAATCTCTCTGCCGCACTTGAGCATCATCCCTACCCTGCTTTGCCAGCTGACTCCAATGGACCTGTCATGGCAGGATCAGTCTTCCATGGCAAAAAGGTCTAAAATCCTAAATCTGTACATCAACTCCTGACCCCACTATTTGTGCCAGGCAATGGCACTCCACTCCAGTACTCTTGCCTGGAAACTCCCATGGATGGAGGAGCCTGATGGGCTGTAGTCCATGGGGTCGCTAAGAGTCGGACACGACTGACCGACTTCACTTTCACTTTTCACTTTCATGCATTGGAGAAGGAAATGGCAACCCACTCCAGTGTTCTTGTCTGGAGAATCCCAGGGATGGGGGAGCCTGGTGGGCTGCCGTCCATGGGGTCGCACAGAGTTGGACACGACTGAAGTGACTTAGCAGCAGCAGCAGCAACCTGTGCCAGGTAGATTGGACAGAAAGGAGATCCAACCAGTCCATCCTAAAGGAAATCAGTCCTGAATATTCACTGGAAGGACTGATGCTGAAGCTCCAATACTTTGGCCACCTGATGTGAAGAACTGACTCATTGGAAAAGACCCTGATGCTGGGAAAGATTGAAGGCAGGAGAAGGGGATTACAGAGTATGAGATGGTTGGATGGTATCACCGACTCAACGGCCATGAGGTTGAGTAAACTTCAGGAGTTGGTAATGGACAGGGAGGCCTGGTGTGTTGCAGTCCATGGGGTTGCAGAGTCAGACACGAATGAGCAACTGAACTGAACTGGGCTCCAAAGATCCTTTAGCATAATTTTCTTTTCTTGGTAGGAAATTCATCTTGAGAGCCATGAACTGTCATAACTTGCTATCCAAGAATCTGTGATGAAAAATAAAGACCCTTCTCCCCACTCCATCTCTAATATAAAATAGCTCAAGAAAGTATGTGAACAGAAGATTCCTAGGATCTAAGCAGACGTGTAGGAGAAACATCCAGAGAAGTATGAGTTGGGTGAAGAGGCATTCTTCTACTCATAGATCTTCCAGAAGCCAGTCATAGCTCACCCATCAAAGTGTGGGCAGTGTTTAAGCTGCAGTAGGTTTTAGTGAAAATTGCTACATGTTTTACTATTATGTATACACATACATTCATATACTTATATGCTTACACACACACACGCACGGAAAGAGAGCTATAATTCTAGACTAAACTTTGTATATATTATTTTATTTTAACCCAAAGCAACCCTTTGAGGTAGGGAGTGGCTATCTTTATTATACAGAAGAATTTGTAAAAACGGCCCAAGATGACACAGAGAAAGTCAGAGTTAGCGGAATCCTGTCTCCCAGGCCATTTTCTCTCTGGCACACCACNGTATATATTATTTTATTTTAACCCAAAGCAACCCTTTGAGGTAGGGAGTGGCTATCTTTATTATACAGAAGAATTTGTAAAAACGGCCCAAGATGACACAGAGAAAGTCAGAGTTAGCGGAATCCTGTCTCCCAGGCCATTTTCTCTCTGGCACACCACTCCTGCAGGAATACCAATCAGAAAGATCTCATCTTGTGCAGAGCTTTGTCTCTTTCAATTGCACTCCCCGGAAACACTCCTCCCTGCCTTTGGTTCCCACCTGTGATTTGAAATTGCATCTTAACCCCAACTAATTCTTCCTTTCCTAAAAATGCTATCACTTGACCATTTAAAAGATGTTAATGGCAACCCACTCCAGTGTTCTTGCCTGCAGAATCCCAGGGACGGGAGAGCCTGGTGGGCTGCTGTCTCTGGGGTCGCAGAGTCGGACACAACTGAAGCGACTTAACAGCAGTAGCAGCAATGGCATTATTTATTTATTACAGCAGGATTCCATCAACCTGCTCCGGAAGAAGCAAAATAATCTCAAAGAATGCAAGAATAACGTTACATTTTACCCTTCAGTGGAGACTCTGAACTTAAAGAAATATGATGTTCATATTACTTAAAATTTTTTCAAGTTTCCCCAGGAGAGATGTCAATGACCCTATTTCTAGTACAACAAAGAAGGGCATTAATAGGTTGAGCTGTTACCTATTCACCTCCCAATGCCTGGGCATCCAGATAGACTGGCTTGTGGAGTCCTCACAGGCTCGTGTTTCCATTGAAATGTGTTCAATGTGAACTCTCTGTGAGAGAGCCCAAGATTGCTGATACCTGAAGCAAAAGGCTGGTGGAAGAACCTGGAATAAAATTCTTACTCTGAACAATCTATGGAGATATTATGATTCTCTGATGAGAAGGGACTTCTTGAGGCCAGCTGGGTCATTCCTTATGCCTCGAGGTCACACCAAACGTTACACAATCCCATGATGCCACAGATGACACCAAACCTTACACACTCCCATGAAGCCACAAACCACACCAAACCTTACACCTCCATCATGTCACAGACCAAAACCCTTACACATTGCATCAAGCCACAGACCACACCAAACCTTACACATTCCCATGAAGCCACAGACCACACCAAACCTTACACACTCCCATGATGCCACAGACCACACCAAACCTTACACATTCCATCATGTCACAGACCAAACCCTTACACACTCCATCATGCCACAGACCACACCAAACCTTACACACTCCATCATGCCACAGACCACACCAAACCTTACACACTCCATCATGCCACAGACCACACCAAACCTTACACACTCACATGAAGCCACAGACCACACCCTTACACACTCTATCATGTCACAGACCACACCAAACCTCACACATTCCATCATGTCACAGACCACACCAAACCCTACACACTCCATCATGCCACAAACCACACCAAACTGTACACGCCCCCCATACCCAATTCCTAAAACACTTTCAGAAAGGGGGTTCCTGTGCCCAGGACAAAGAAGAACCAAAAATGCATTTGGTTTCTGGGAGGAGACGAAACTGACAATGAAGAAAAGGAACACAATGAGGAAAGTCCTTTGTTACAAAAAGAGAAGGGGCCTAGAAAACAGACAGAACCTGTCCAAGCCCCAGACACTGTCTCCACCTGACCGTGTGGAAACGGCTGGGAAACGGCTCTCTCTGCCTTCCAGTCCTTTGCTTTTCCCACGTGTAAAACTGGAATAATACCTGGCTCTGCCTCGTGGAGCAGCTCCGAGTGTTCAGAACGTCTCTGCTGGTAGGGTGCTCAGCGCCTGCCTGACACACTGTCCCACAGAGTCGCAGGCAGAGCTGATACAGGCTAAGAATGCTGACTTCAGTGGCCGAGAGGAGAAGCAGCTGGGAGAGAGCTTGGTGGTAAACGCTGGCCAGGTCCGTCGGAGGCTTCCCAGGTGGCGTGAGGCCTGTGCACTTAGAAGTGCAAGGTGACCTTGTCTCAGGCACACAGGTAAGCAAGGGCTCACGGTGTGTGATGCAGCGTGGGCTGGGGGTCAGCTCCTCCTCACTCTGCAGGAAGCCCTCCTTGTGTGAGCTGAGGGTCACCAGTTTCACTATCTGGAAAACTAGATGGCTGAACCCCCTGATCTCTGCCATTCTTTTCTCAAAAGAAAAGAGAAGCATTTCTGCAAACCACCTAATCTTATAGGTGAGGAGTCCCTGAGAACCAGGCTGTCGCTCTGCACCTTCTTTGGGTTTTCCTGTGAACTCACATGTCCTTTTCCTTCTGTCCAGCATTTGGCTGCATTTCCAGNTCTGCAAACCACCTAATCTTATAGGTGAGGAGTTCCTGAGAACCAGGCTGTCGCTCTGCACCTTCTTTGGGTTTTCCTGTGAACTCACATGTCCTTTTCCTTCTGTCCAGCATTTGGCTGCATTTCCAGCTTTCCCATTTTAGTTTTTGGCTCCTTAACAGGCTGAGTGTGCTTCCAGGAGCCTCCCTCCACAGTCCCATCTGTCCAGGCTCTTCTGAGCCTCGGTCCCCCGGCAGGATGCCTGGCAAAGTGAGTGCACAGAGGACCATCCTGGGAGGGGCCAGGGCAGCACCCGCTTCCCAAGTGGCATCGCTGTTCTGCAGGAGTTAACTCAGAAGCAACGAATCAATAGTGACACGGCCAGACACCCACTGATAGCAGCCTCCAAACAGACAGAAAGAAGGATGGGCAGAGAAGCGCCTTTCTGTGCCCCTCTTTATCTTGAAAATGCTCATTTCCCTGAGATCTATCTGGGGCTGAGTACATTCTCAGAGAGTAGCAGCTCTTCAAAAGCTTAAGGACTGGGCAGGAAAGTGACCTGCCAGAAAGATAGCATGTGTCATGGGCGCGGTTATGAAATAGCAGACAATTGACACAGACCATCTGTGATCTGGACAGAAGGACACCAGTTCAATGACCTCTATGTAGCTGTGCCCTCCT
This sequence comes from Neotragus pygmaeus, assembly GCA_006410875.1. NCBI lineage: Eukaryota > Metazoa > Chordata > Mammalia > Artiodactyla > Bovidae > Neotragus > Neotragus pygmaeus. Next base: position 38,792 of record SJYV01013912.1, read on the forward strand.
CAAGAGCACCCTCATGCCCAACACAGCACGACCAGACAGAAATGACACTGAGCCAGGAACACACCCAGGCGAACGACAACACCGGGCCACTGAGGACAGAGGGCAGAGAGGGCAAGGAGGGGATGGTGATCCCAGACCCGCACGTCTTCCTCCACCCATGCAAGCGCTACATCCTGAGCACCTAGCATCTCCCAGATGCTGCACAGGATAAGACAGGAAAAGACAGAGGAGAGACCGAGCCCCAAGGAAGTTACAACCCAGTTGGGGAAGACACACCCACGAGCACACAACCAGACACACGAATAGAAAAACGGCTCTGAAAATAATCTAGGATGACATGCCAACCCAAGCCTGCTGGAAGTGCTAGGGAATCACTTTTATCTGGGTGTCAGGCTAGAGGGAGGGGATTCCATCTGAGCTGAGGCCAAAATGATGAAGAGCCACCACCGTGGGAAGAGCTGAAAGAGGGGCACCGCCACAAAGGCAGCCACACGTGGGAAGACTCTCTAGCAAGAGTAATCTTTCTGTGTTCAAGAAACAGAAAGAAGATCAGGGTGTCCGCAGCACAGTGAGGGAAGGAGGCCAGGCTTTTTGCAAAAACCCTGGTCCAAGTCATGCACTAGGAACTAGGGACAGAAAGCTGAAGGTGGCACAATTCTGGCTTCAAGAGGCCACGCAGTAGCTAGAGAGACTAACAGAGGACCCACCAGCTTTCAGAATGAAATGCTAAAGGTTTTCCAAACCTGAGTCACACGCTGCAGCCTCCTGCAGTGGAAGAGGCCCCGCGGGGTCCTCAAGTACGGAAACCACATTGTTATCTGCTATCCCCTGGAACTGCTACATGAAACCCCACCTCCGTCTTACACATTTCTCAGACTTTTTATTCTTAACTCACTTTTTTTTTTTAAATAAAACATCCCGCAGTGGCAAAGCCTCGAGNGGAAACCACATTGTTATCTGCTATCCCCTGGAACTGCTACATGAAACCCCACCTCCGTCTTACACATTTCTCAGACTTTTTATTCTTAACTCACTTTTTTTTTTTAAATAAAACATCCCGCAGTGGCAAAGCCTCGAGTCTAGGGACAGGACAGAAAGGATAGTCCAGCTCTGATACCCACTTACCAGATCTCACCCAAGGAGAAAACTGACTTCACCAGTTGCCTCATTTGGGGAATCTATGAAAACGTGACATGAATTCATCAAAGTTGTCAAATGACATGGTGACATTTGGTGATAGTCTAATTAATGAGAGCCACACAGCTGATATCTCAGGCTCCCCTGATCCTATCAGAGCAGCACAGTCATGTCCACTGGGAGGAGGATACTGTTCTCTGACCACAGGCAAACCACCCACCCACCCATTAACGGACACAACATCCTCCACGGTTGATGACCTTTTCGACCTCTCACCCACAGCCCAGCCTTGTGAGTTGGACCCAAGGTCCTGGCTGAGAAACCTCAGCCTCAAGCCTTTCCACATCCAACATCCAGCTCACGCCCTTCAAGTAACCATTCCACACATCTTGGTTGGACCAAGGTTGTATGGAGACTGGGTGATGTTTTGTTTTGTTTTGTTTTAAGTCATCTCATCTGTTCAGTAGACATCTGGGGGCATATGGCGCTCCGGACACAACAAACAGGATCCCTGCTTCCAAGAGCTCGCTGCTCCGGAACCACAAGGAGAGGGAAAAGGGGAGATGAACGACACTACAAGGCAGGGCAAGAGAGAAAACGAGTGGGGAGACACCGAGCACTCGAGAAGAGTCATCAGGAGGGCATAGGACGCGCTGGAGAAAGCTCGTCCTGCAGAGTCAAGGACTCGGCTTTCCAGCTGGGCCACTCACTAATGAGTGATCTTAGGTAAAGTCCCCTCTCTGTGTCTCAGCATCCTCATCTATAAAACGGAGATGCCTGCGTGTGTGCTAAAGTCACTTCAATCATGTCTGACTCTTTGTGGCCCCATGGACTGTAGCCGACCAGGCTCCTCTGTCCATGGAATTCTCCAGGCAAGAATACTGGAGTGGGTTGCCTTGCCCACCTCCAGGAGATCTTCCTGACTCAGGAATCGAGCACACGTCTCTTAAGTCTCCTGTAATAGCGGATGCTTTACAACTAGCACTACCACCTGAAAGGCCACAATGGAGACTTTGGGCTTGCGATTTGAGATGTAATAGATTATTACATCTACTTCAGAGAGCTGTTGTAAGGATTCATTGTGAATAACTGACCAGTAACTGATAGTACTATGCATTTATTTTGGAGAAGCAAATGGCAACCCACTCCAGTATTCTTGCCTGGAGAATCCCACAGACAAAAGAGCCTGGCAGGCTATGGTTCAGAGAGCTGGACATGACTGAAGTGATTTAGCATGCACACATGCATGCATGTATTTAACATTATTACTACTGCCGCATAATCTGGCTTCCAAATCTCCTAGCTATGCACCCTTAATCAAATGCTATAAACTCTCCAAGCCTCAGTTTTAGCACCTGTAAAATGGGGATGATCATGGCACCTACAATCAGAGAGGTGGCATTAGGGTTAAATGTTTATGTTATGAGTTTGGTGATTGGTGAGACAGTGCATAAAACACTTAGAATACTCCTTAGGACATAGTGAGCACCCAAGAAATTTAGGTTCATATTATAATTACTATTGCACAGTCTATTGTATGAAACCTCACTCTTTTGTAAAAATATGCATACAGACTATTGGCAGGAGGGCAGAAGGAGCGGGATACTGCAAATCGTCTATAATTCTATTCAGACTGTGGATGCCATACTAGGTGAAAGGTTTCCTGGTTCTTCCACAAGGATCATTAGAGCTAATTGGAGGAAATAAAACCTCCTAAAAAGTTCCCTCACATTAGAATCTGCTGCTGAAGCATGCATTCTTTGGGGACTGCAAAAGATCCTCAAAAAAAAAAAAAAAAAAAAAAAAAACAAAACGGGATCATCCTATATACACTATTTTTTAAAAATCCGCTTTTCCACTTATTATATCAAGAACGTTTGTCGGGTTTATTTTAAAAAAATCTTATTTAAAGAATACTATCACATGGATGTGGCTGAGTTTGTTTAACACAGTATCTCATGGATAATTTAATTATGACCATAATATGGTTGGAAAAAAATTTATTAACACAGTGGCTCAGCGGTAAAGAATCTGCATGCAATGCAGGAGACCCAGGAGACACGAGTTCGATCCCTGGGAGGAGGGCATGGCAATGCACTCCAGTATTCTTGCCTAGAGAATCCCATGGACAGAGGCTTCAGTCCATAGGATCGCAAAGAGTCAGACACAACCAAAGCAACTGAGCACACATAATATGGGTTGAAAAAACTTTAAAAATAAAAAAAACTTTAATTAAAAAAATTAAAGGCATGGAAACAATATCAAACAACGCAGCTGACACTGCTGTTGCAATCCATCCTCCCTGCCTTCTGCTCTGCAGCCATTCCTGTTTACCAGACTTTTCCTAACCTCCTCCCTCCTCCCACTGTCCCCCCACATTCCCCAACCCCACACCCAAGTACAGACCACCAGCCTTCCTGAGTCTTCCAGACTCAATTCAGCAAGCTCTCACTTATCCTTCAAGATCTAGGTCTCTGCTGCTGCTGCTGCTGCTAGTCACCTCTTTAACTTGGATTTTCTGAGCCTTCCCTTGGGTTCCTCTATGGGGCTCAAAGCTCACAGTCACTCAACAAATGGTTATTATACTAAGTAGCCAGTGCTCACCATTTGTGCCTCACTGAGAGTCCCTTGGACTGCAAGGAGATCCCACCAGTCCATTCTGAAGGAGATCAACCCTGGGATTTCTTTGGAGGGAATGATGCTAAAGCTGAAACTCCAATACTTTGGCCACCTCATGTGAAGAGTTGACTCATTGGAAAAGACTTTGATGCTGGGAGGGATTGAGGGCAGGAGGAGAAGGGGACGACCGAGGATGAGATGGCTGGATGGCATCACTGACTCGATGGACGTGACTCTGAGTGAGCTCCGAGAGATGGTGATGGACAGGGAGGCCTGGCATGCTGCGATTCATGGGGTCACAAAGTTGGACATGACTGAGCGAGTGAACTGAACTGAACTGAAGCAATTTGTTAATTAGTGAGACAGACTTCTTTTTCAGAAACTCGTAATCTTTCACTCCATTTGGTATCTTCCTGTAACACATCAAGTCCTCTAGTTTTACAAATTTCCCCCCTCTTCCTTGTTCTTAGTGGCCACTAGGTGTCCTGATGTGCTGGCTCCTTGTCAGTATCATTAGTTAGGTGAGACCAATATCATTCCCTCAGGCAGCCCTTTGAAAAGCTGGGATGCTGAATACATCTCCACTCCTTTCTCTTCCTGAGGGAGAAGCTTCAAGTCATATGTCTTCTCCTGACCATGCAGAGCCATGTCACTACAAGCCACTCTCACACCCTTATTTGTTCTCTGTAGTCGCAGGCATTCAACTGATTCTGGTTCCATCAGTGCTGCAAATGAGTCAAGACAGAAACCAGTCTCTCCATCTCTCCAGTCTCTCTGAAAGCTGGAGCATTAGATGCATGTTCCAGTTTTCTTTCTTCCTCACTGGTGAGTCATTATAAGCAAGGGCATCTCTCTTGGCACTTATGTGTGTCATCCTGGAGAGAGAACTGATGTGGCCAGGGTGAAATCACTCTTATTGCCTACTTCAAGGTGTTATTCTTATTTTTGTGCTCATCTGGGGAACTTCAACTTCCTGACTTGAATATGGAGTGTTCATAAAGGTATTTTGGCCCGTATATCATTGTTAAATCAGCATTTCAGTTAGGGAATGGTTGTCATGACTTTCCATTCTGCTATCTTGCTGACCTCATTCTTCTGTTGTTTTTATGAGTCAGCTAAGCATGGCCTTGATGCAACAGAATGAGGAGGGAAAAGAAAGTGATTTCTCCTTGTGCTTTGGAAGGTACCATCCTTAAGTATCTACAAGGGCTTCCAATAGCTTGTGGCTTGAAGGACTTGATTTCAGGACTCATATTTTGATTCAGGTGAGCTGAACTCGCCTGTGCACAGAAGACAGTTCAAAGAGCAGGACCTGGAGACAGCCTGTGTATTCTTACCATTCCTTTTTCCACCATCGTGATTCTTGAATGAAGCAGGAAATGTATCTGTTTCTTAAAAGAGTATATGGTGTAGACACAAGAGGGACCAGAAGTCAGAAGGCAAGTAGCTGTGTAAATGTAGCCATATGTTCTTACAGAGGTGAGAGGGGAGCGAGAAAGAGAGCTGGCTTCCTTAAGTGGAACTTTGGTGTCTTTCATCCCAAAAAACATTGGGCTTTTTTCCCTTCCAGTGCTTTCCACCATGGTGTACTTTAATTTGGAATGATGTTCAGGACTTCTTAATTTCTTTTTCTCTTGTTGAAATTATTCACATTTTGGATGACTCTTTGCTTGCAGATTGCTGGATTATTTGATTATCAAATTCAAAGCATAATGCTTACTAATAACAGCCTGGTATACTCCTATCCCCTACTCTGTTTAACTTGCATTTCAGTGGAAGCCACAAAAGGAAAAGATACACATATCAGGAGCCACGGCCAGGATAACCGAGTTGCTTTTGGAGATAGGATTTCATGATTACATGATTTCATAACAAGCATGTGGTTGATTTCTCTGCCCTCACATGGAGCTCATTTCCTTCCCTCTGCCTCTACACTATTGGTACATATGTGCTTGAATTCCTAACCACAGAGATGGGGCACAGGAAAATGAGAGGTCAGAGGTGGGGTGAATCTGGCAGATGGGATTTGATGAGGGGTAACACTTCATAAAACCTCATTGAATATTCAGGGGAATCATTTTGTTTTCTATCTGTAGATTAAAAGAATTTAAATCTAATCTGAATTGGTGACAACCTACATTGTCAAGGTCTTGTAGTGTATGCAAAAATATGGATTTTCCATTCATTTAATTAAAATAGAGCTATGTTTCTAATAAAGAAATATGATATATTTATATTTCATGTGAAAACCAATGATGACTGTTAAATTTGAAAAGTAAGATGACTATGGTAGGGTATGATTCAGAAAATATTCAAATTATAGCACACAGACCTTGCTCTCAGGGTTTATGATTGGATCTAAATGCAGCTGAGAACATTCAGTTCATTATTTCTATCAAAGAATGAAATAGAAAATATTCAGAATAATTTTCTTAGGAATGTTTAAAGCTTATATAAGTAGCTCACTCTCCCATTCTTTCTCTCTCTCTAAAATGTTAGTTATATAATACATATCACTTAATGACATAGTTTATTATTATAGCACCCTTTTAAATGACCATTGGCATGCCCATAGGAGTGAAAATTGTACAATCACTTTGGAAAAATCTTTGACATTATCTATCAGGGCAAAGGATACTGCTACCTTATGAAACAGCAGTTCTAGTTAATATTTAGCTGTGAGAAATAAGTTCATATGTTCACCAAAAGACTATTTAAGAATGTTCATAGCAGCCTTATTTAAAGAAGCCCCAAACTGAAAACAATTCAAATGATTGCTCACAGGAAAACAGCTAAGTACATCATAGTGTAATTCATAGAGTGGATCAAGGCATTTTACTGAATGTAGGTTGTATCTTACAAAAAAGTTTAAAAAATTCAGTAAGCACAATGCAATGTATATTAAAGTAAAGCACTTGATAGTTCTTTCTATAAACCTGAGGCCATGTGAATATATATGGTGGTCTAGCCCAATCTATGAAGTCAGAACCAGATCTGAATTTGGTTCTTGACTTGGTCAATAACACTCATTCTAAATATGATCTTAGGCTAATTGACCGACTCCAATTTTGGTAATAGAGGCCTTATTTTCATTTTGTTTCATTCATTTTATCTTGTATTTGGATTAAATAACAATAGCATTTATTATCTCATACAGTGTCTGTGGGTCAAGAACATGGGCAAAGCTGGGCTGGGTGATCCTGACTCAGATTCTCTCAAGGAATGCAGTCAAGATATCAGTTGGGGCAACAGTCAGCTGAAGGCTTGACTGGGGCTGGAGCTCTGCTTCTAAGGTGACTCATTCCCAAGGTTGGCGAGTCGGTGCTGTTGTTGGCAGGAGGTCTCAGTTCCTGGGCAGGTAAACATCTCTAAGGAGATGTTTGAGCATCCCTGCAACATGACCACTGGCTTCCCCCAGAGTGAGTCATCCAGGAGAGCGAGGAGGACACCTGTGTCTTTCCTGTTGGCCACAGAGGTCAGCCCTATCAGTGTGAGAGCAAAGAGACCACATTGTATGCACAGTATTATCAGCATGCTAGAGGCTAGAGCAACAGACAGGCATGTTAAGATGTCTGGATGTCAAATAAACAATAGAGTTAGCATGTTAAAATGATGCATAACTGTAATATTTAACAAAAGTTCTCATTTAAGTTAAAAATGAAAAAAAGGAGTAAACAATGAGTTATAGGAATGGCATACAGAATATTGTCTGGATTTGCCTAAAGGTAAAATACACTACCTTTCTCCATCTCTAGTATTCAATCAGAGAAAGGAATAGCTTAACATTTCATCACGTAATCAATGCTTTTAAAATGAAAACTGACAAAACCAGATGAGTTACTTTTGTAATTACCCTTTATTTTCTAAGCCAAGGATGGATTTCCATTCCTTATATTTTTCTTATTGTTGAAAAATAATACATTCTATGTTAGTGAGACTACTCACTGGTGAAAAAGATTTTTACTTTTCTGGGTTGCACACAAGTTGTTCTTAACGCTAATTGGAGTTTATTGGTTCCATTGACTCACCACTGAAAGGAGTCTTATAAAAATCTATGCTTACTAGGTCCCACTGTCTGTCAGTCATGTGTTGGGCAGACATCTTCCTCTGATGAAGTACTGTTGACTTTAAATCAATCTATATTTCAAGACAGTGGGATTGCTTGCTGGTTAAAAGGATGAGATCATTTAATCACTGATGAGAAAAGAAATTTTGTGAATCTGGGCTTTGATAAATGGACTTCTTCTTGGATAATTTATTTAGGATTTGCTATTGCTATTTTGTTGTATTTCCAATATGATGAGATGGAGTCTAAATTATTACAATCTTAGTACTAAATTGAAACTGAAACCATGGTGGATGTGGCACCTTTTCTATGACTTGTACATTACATGATAATAAAGCCCCATGATAATAAAGTCTGATGATATAACAGACATTCAGAAAGGCAAATTATTAAATTGCCACTGAATGTCATCGAGGGATGTGTGTCAGTGACACCTATATTTACATTTGCCTTACCATTAAGGGCAAGTTCAGTTCAGGAAAGTTTAAAGGAGCTGGCTTGCATAGATCTGAGCTGTATACAGGGGCATTATAGATGACTATGTTTTACTGGACTGTTAGATCTGGATCAGTAAAATTGCTTTCAGTCTCTGACTGCAAATCTTCATATAAGATTCCCCAGTTATCAATAAAATATGTGACTTCAGCAGAGGGGTGGCTTACAAACAATCTAACAAGTAGAATTGGATTGAATAGGCACTTATAAACTAGGCTAGGTGAGATCTGGAAAAACATGTCCATTATTAACTAGTATGATAATCTCACATCTTGTTAACATCTGGCTTCCCTGGTGACTCAGTTCAGTTCAGTCACAAAGTCATGTCCAACTCTTTGCAACCCCATGGATTGCAGCACATCAGGCTTCCCTGTCCATCACCAACTCCTGGAGCTTACTCAAACTCATGTCCATTGAGTCGGTGATGCTATCCAACCCTCTCATCCTCTGTCGTCCCCTTCTCCTCCTGCCCTCAATCTTTTGCAGCATCAGAGTCTCAGGGTCTTTTCCAATGAGTCAATTCTTCGCCTCAGTTTCACCTTCAGCATCAGTCCTTCCCATGAATATTCAGGAGTGATTTCCTTTAGGATGGACTGGTTGGATCTCCTTGCAGTCCGAGGGACTCTTAAGAGTCTTCTCCGAAACCACAGTTTAAAAGCACCCATTTTTCAGTGCTCAGCTTTCTGTATAGTCCAACTCTCACATCCATACATGACTACTGGAAAAACCATAGCTTTGACTAGACAGACCTTCAACGGCAAAGTAGTGTCTCTGCTTTTTAATATGCTGTCTAGGTTGGTCATAGCTCTTCTTCCAAGGAGCAAGCGTCTTTCAGTTTCATGGCTGCAATCACCATCTGATTTAGGAGGCCCCCAAAATAAAGTCTGTCACTGTTTCCCCATCTATTTACCGTGAAGTGATGGGACTGGATGCCATGATCTTCATTTTCTGAATGTTGAGTTTTAAGCCAACTTTTTCACTCTCCTCTTTCACTTTCATCAAGAGTTTCATAATTCCTCTTTGCTTTCTGCCATAAGGGTGGTGTCATCTGTGTATCTGAAGTTATTGATATTTCTCCTGGCAATCTTGATTTCAGCTTGTGCTTCTTCCAGTCCAGCATTTCTCATGATGTACTCTGCATAAAAGTGAAATAAACAGGATGACAATATACAACCTTGATATACTCCTTTATTGATTTGGAACCAGTTCCATGTACAATTCTAACTGTTGCTTCCTGACCTGCATACAGATTTATTAGGAGGCAGGTCAGGTCATCTGGTAGTCCCATCTCTTCAAGAATTTTCCACAGTTTGTTGTGATCCACACAAAGGCTTTGGCATAGTCAATAAAGCAGAAGCAGATGTTTTTCTGGAACTCTCTTGCTTTTTTGATGATCCATTGGATGTTGGCCATTTGATCTCTGGTTCCTTTGTCTTTTCTAAGTCCAGCTTGAACATCTGGAATTTCTTGGATCACGAACTGTTAAAGCCTGGCTTGGAGAATTTTTGAGCATTACTTTGCTAACATGTGAGATGAATGCAATTGTACAGTAGTTTGAGCATCCTTTGGCATTGCTTTTCTTTGGGATTGGAATGAAAACTGACCTTTTCTAGTCCCGTGGCTCAGCAGTAGAGAATATGTGTCCCAATGCAGGAGATGCTGGAGACACAGGTTTGATCCCTGGCTTGAGAAGATACCCTGAGGGAGGAAGTGACAACCCCTTCTGCTATTTTTGCCAGGAAGATCAAATGGACAGAGGAGTCTGGCAGGCTATAGTCCATGGGGTCACCAAGAGTCAGACACGCACACACAGAAAGGAGTAGCTGGACATATCTAATTGTCCTGGTCAGACTCAAAAGAAGGACAGTTTTTCTGACCCTGACTATGGTGACATTTTAAATAGAACATGTTTTTATGACCCTGATAAGACTGAATTACTTATATTACTTAGCCGTTAGATTTAACAGAAAGCAATTATTACTGCACCCTAGTGTTTAAAATAAGTTGGAGTGATCTATGCTTGTTCCAGAAAGCATTCCTTTCCTGAATACTCTCTGAACATATTGGGCTAAAATTACAGCTGGTTAGTTTCCTGCACTTGTGAACTTAGATCTTGAGTTCTTTTTCTTTTTTTGTCCTTGCTCCTAAATGTACTTTTTCAAACTAACTTGCTTTATCTAGATTGTTCAACTTACCTGTTGTATTATCCTCTGACTGACTCTGTTAGCATTTGATTTTCTTGGTCCTTAAAATAACTTCCAAGTTCCAATTTTTATTTCCAATTTCCAGTGGAAATTGGTTGTATGCTTATACATATGTCTTTTGAGGACACCGTAGAGAAGTTAGTTATTTACCTTTATTTCCCTGGAAGGTTTTGGAACAATTGTTGGTTGGCAATCAAAGTAGGTTTTTATGTATGGAAACTTTCTTTTACCTGTTTCCCATAGCCAGTGTATGAAAACTTACAAACTGTATTTGAGCATTTTAGCTACGTTTTACTTTTCAGTTCCTGTGTATGAGGATATTTTATTGTTCTTGTAGGTGAGCAAATAGGGAAGAAAGATTATTCCTTCGAGAAAATATGAGGATACCAGGGGCTGAAAAGAGAGAAGTGAGGAGTTATAGTCCAATGGGTACAAAGTTTCTATTTCTGAAAACTGAAGCTTTTCTGCTTTAGTGGTTTTTCTTTGTTTTTTTTTCTGGTTCCCTGAATAGTGGTGGTTATACAACATTTGAATATACTTAATGGTAGTGAATTTACACTTAAAAATAGTCAAAATGATAAATTTTACGTTTACTTTACAATTAAAAAATTGAAAGCCCAAAGGAAAATAAAATGTAATTATTTAAATACATTTTCCCTAATGAGAGGCCTCTCTGATGGCTCAAGTGGTAAACAATCTGCCTGTAATGCAGGAGACATAGTAGACACGGGTTAGATCCCCGGGTTGGGAAGATCCCCTGGAGTAGGGATGGCTACCCACTGCAGTGTTCTTGCTGGAAAATCCCATGGACAGAGGAGCCTGGCGGGCTTCAGTCTGTATGATTGCAAAGAGCTGTTCATGGCTGAACATGTGTGATCACTAATGAGATGTACTAGATATTAATGAAACCATGGCTATATTGTGATTATTGATAGACATTTTTGATTTCACGCACCATGCCACACCATTTCCTGTACAATCCTGGAGATTATTAACAGAATACAGTGCAAAAGACTTGATTATAGAAAAAGGATGAACACAGTACTTGCTTTATTCCCCACACTTGCATGCTATTTTGAAGTTATGAAGCATTTCCATATACATCAACACATCTGATCATCAGACAAGCCCTGTGAAGGAGGGCATTATTCTCACTTCACAGATGAGAGGCCAGAGGCTCATGAGAGGTTAAGAGGAAGGCTTTGGTCTAAACCTCAGATTCTGATCTTCAGTTGGAGCTCTTTGTCTAATATCTTATAACTTCTCTTTGGTAAAACAAATAAAAAGAGCAATTCAAATCGGAATATTCCTATGATATAATGTTTAACACATTTTCTTTTCAAATAAATCTCTTTCATTTGCAGTTTTAAATCAAATGCATTTCAAATGAGGCTTCATGTTGTTCAGTATTACCCTGTCCCCTGCCAGGAACAAATAGTGCATCATAATGGCAGGAAGAATTTAATTTATTGATTTATGATTTCAGTTATATAATATAGGCTAAAGTAATGCTCAAAATTTTCCAAGCCAGGCTTCAGCAATATGTGAACCGTGAACTTCCAGATGTTCAAGCTAGTTTTAGAAAAGGCAGAGGAACCAGAGATCAAATTGTCAACATCCGCTGGATCATGGAAAAAGCAGGAGAGTTCCAGAAAAACGTCTATTTCTGCTTTATTGACTATGCCAAAGCCTTTGGCATAGTGGCATAGTCGATCACAATAAACTGTGGACAATTCTGAAAGAGATGGGAATACCAGACCACCTGACCTGCCTCTTGAGAAACNAGAGCTAATTGGAGGAAATAAAACCTCCTAAAAAGTTCCCTCACATTAGAATCTGCTGCTGAAGCATGCATTCTTTGGGGACTGCAAAAGATCCTCAAAAAAAAAAAAAAAAAAAAAAAAACGAAACTGGTGAGAACAAAGCAGAATAAAATGAAATTAGAGCAAAAAGTCCTCTGCTGGTTGAGGAGAAAACTACAAGCGTGAACCTCATGGTCACCCACGGTGACTTGGTGAGGACGGCTCCCCTGGCAGAGCTGGGGTGGTCAGGGCCAGCCCTGACCTGGGGTGGGTAGTTTGGTGACATATTGAATCAAGAAATAAGGAAGAGAGGAAAGAAAGAAGGAGGGAAGGGGAGGGAGGACAAAAGAAAGAAGAGACCAAATACACACAAAAAAATCCAAAGGGAAATAACCCAGAGCCCTGAACCACTACAGTGTTGCAACCTGGAATCAGGTTATGTGCAAATTTCGTGATTTCTGTGCAAACAAAATACATTCTGAGATTCCCTACTTGCTCCTCTGCACAGAGACTCACAAGAGGCCGGGCCCATGTTTGAGTGCTTCAGGGCTTCCCCTCCACGGAAGTGCACCCCACCATGGCAGCCCTTCCTCGTCCAGTAAGGGAGGGCCTGTCCTACAGAGACTCGAGCACCCCCATTCCCCTGCGGCCCACCTCACATCCCCACTCAGGCCCGCAGCTAATGGGCCGGCGTCGGGCAGATCCCCACTCCTCTAACCCCCGCCCTGGAGGGCTCCCTCCACTGGGAGGGTCTCTCTGCCGCCTGATGGGAAGATAGTCAGCCCCAGGGGATGCATAAGTGTCAGGGGGTGCTCCAGGAGGGCCTCTGCACCAGAGCTGGGCTGTGGAAGAAGCCCCACTTCTTCCATCTACAGCCAGTCAAGACCAGTGAGTCTAACCACACATCAAAATGCAAACGTGAGAGCAAGAGAGAAATGGAGAGAGAGGCCCAGAGAAAGCCAGCAAGAGGCACGGTAGTGAAAACAAAGACAGAGAAGCCAGCAGGTACACGATCATGCGATTTTTCAAGAGGAGCTGCTCCTACCCAGGCCTGGCCCCGGGCGGAGCCTATGCTGGCAGGGTCCTGATTCTCCTGAGCCTGGGGGCTGCCTGCTGAAGACCACACCCCGAACCACCCATATCCCCTCACTGTTCCTATACTATGGGAGCTACTGTCTGCAAGACCCCTTGGTCTTGCTTCTTTATCTCCTAATGTCTACAGAGCTGACTACCTTCCACCTTCTTGAAAGTACCATTCCATTTGTGTCTACAGTGTTCTCCGATACGACCGTCTCCGTCTTATCTCCTGGGGGCTACAGCTTGCAGCCGAAGGTTGGGGGACAGAGGGTACACGCAGAGGACACTACATGCCATTCACTCTATTGCTTCAGAGGCTTGTTTTTGTGTTTCTTTCTAAATAGTCTGAGAACAGGACACATTTGAAGCATCCATGAAATCCTTTATAAAGCAGACACACAGCTATTTCGGGTATGAGGCAGTCAAATCTTTAACCTTTGCTCAAAATCGTCACGAACTCGGGGTTCCGTGGAAGAGGTGGATCCCAGAACCAAAGAAACCTAGCAATCCTTGGGGGCATGGGTGTTAGCTTGCCAGAGACAAAGGAGCATGGATGCCTACAGGCTTGGACAGGCCCTTAAATCACACCCCTCCTCCGGCAACATCCTGACAAGTCAGCTCTGTAACCCATGCCTCTTCCTCAACATTTTCTACCCCGTGGGTATCGCTTCATGCATCATCCATAAACCTTAGAAGGACAGTCACAGAAGGGGTAAAACAGTGGCTACCAGCACCAAGGTTGTCTCTCCAAGAATCTTCATGCACAGAGAATGGGAATACTGCCACACTGCCATGCAGTCAGCTCAGCAGTGGCCCAGTCTGGGAAACTTTATTTAAGCAAGCACATCTTTCTTTCCACGTACCTCCTTAACTTCTACCTCCTGCGGACTCTCATCAAATTCCAGAGCGTAAGATCCCCACTTACAATCACTGATATTCTGTGTGGCCCTCCTGTTGTGTGATATGGTTTGTAGACACTAGAAGCTGGAGTTAGCATCTCATGAGGCAGGGTAGAAAGGGAGACAGGCTCATCCTACCTTACACAAAACATAGCCAAGATTCTTCTCCTCTTCCTCCTCCAGCTCCTATCCGCCTGAACCCCAGAAGTCCATCAGGACCCAACTCAACAACGAAACCCCCTTTCCGTTGGGTAGATGAGCTTTGCATACACTGCTGTGGAGGATCGCACCACTGACAGAGCAAGTGATATTTTCCAAGGAGAAGTCAGACTTATCTCCGTGGCTTCGATCTCAGGGCCATGCTCAGATAGAGAAAGCATGTCCCTCTGGTCACCAGCTCGAGGCACGGAGGTGCCCCAGGAAAGCCCAGACACAGTCAGACCCAGGACAAAACAGCCGCTCGACCAGAGTATGGGAGTTGGCTGGCAACTTCCCATGGCGTGGGCAGAGTGATGGCATTCACAGGAAGCCAGACCCGACCTCTGGGACTCATTAACTTCAGAGAAGACTGCTCACGCTGAGCCCCAGCCAGGCCCCCAATCACCACGCCACCAGCTTCAGGCAACAGACAGCGCTCAGGACACTGGCCTCCATATCAGAGACCCCCTGGCCCAGCGCCCCTCCTGCTTACCAAGTCCTGAGCCAAGGAGGCCAGGTTTGGGAAACAGCTCATCTCTGGAACCGCTGAACGTTTCCCCATGACCACCACCTTCCCAGGCAGAACACCCAGCTCAGCCATGAAGTGGGCAGCCCAGCGAAGCAGCGAAGCCTCCCTGCAGCAGCTGCACAGTACACACCTGCACCCCTAGCGCTCTCCCCCCACGTCCCCTCCACAAATCACTGTCGATTCAGAGAGGGATGGCGGCTCCCTACCTGAGGGTGGCGCTCTCCCCCTGCCGGACCGTCACGTTGTCCATCGCCTTGGGGAAGGTGGCATCTCCGCTGCGCACGGGCACTCCTGTGGGTACAAGGAACAGCAGCCTGAGAGACACGACCACGAGGCACTTCCAGGGCAGGAAGAGGGACCCACAGACCCCCATCCTCGACAGCCACAACTTCCCAGAACTCCGGCGGCGGCTCGGCACACGCCCCCCAGGCGCGCACAGGAAGTGGGTGGGGTGGGGGAGCGAGCACGGGGACCCGGAGGCGCGGGCTGGAGAAAAAGCGCGCAGACTCCTGCAAGTCGGGTGTTCCTCCCCAAACCGAGCCTCAGCGCTCCAGCCTCGGAGAAGCGGTTTCCACGGAGGACATCCAAAGGGGGCTGCCTCGGTGCTGCTTGGCCGAGAAGGCGGCCGAGAGAGGAGAAGCGCCAGACAGGTGCGGAGGTGCGGGCACGTCTCAGGAGCCCCTTCCTTGCGTTAACAGTTCAGGCATGGCACTCGGACGAGGAGTAAGCACTTTGGTACTCGAAGGGGACAGGGGGTGGTTTGGATCCGGCCACCCAGAGATGATCTGAATTTCTCAGTTCCAACAAGGGCAGACCCAATACTTTCTTTGTAAGTTTCGGAAGGAGGACGGTCAGCAGATAACAGTCTGTCACAGTAGCAGAGCCTAAAAGTGGAGCACGCAGAAGGCGCAGGGGCGAGCCGCAGGAGAGGGAGGCTACGCCGGGTTTCTTGCGATCCGGACGGGGGTTGCTGCGGCAGCCGCCTCGGTCAACTTCCTCCGAGCCCAAATGCGCGCTGCAGCCGCCGCGAGGCGGCCGGTCTAGCCTGGGCGGTCTCTGCGGCGGCGGCCCCTCGCTCGCTCGCTCGTTCGCTCGCTGGCTGGGCAAGGCGAGGCGCTGCCGGCCCCGGAGCCGCGCGGACGCCACGCTCAGCGGCCGCCCCCGGCCTCCGCGCCGCCGGCCTCCCGGGAGCAGCCCCGACGCGCGCGGGCCCCGACCGCCGGCGTTGTCATGGCAGCAGCTCCATCACTGACCGCCGCTCTCCGCGGTGCAGGCGCCTAGCGAGCGGGCGGACCGCGCGCATCCCGGCGGGCGGCGGGCGCAGGGCGCGGGGCGCGGGCGCCCACCTTAACCCCCGCCGCGCCGCGCTGCGGCCGTGCACGAGCCCGGGCGAGGAGTTTAACCATTTCCCTCCTTGTGGAGCTGTCATTTCCAAATTAAGAAGAAAGGCGAAGTTACCACGCGGTCTTAATAAGCCCGAGACATCTTAATAAGGGTCACAAACTAATTAACTAGGAAAGGGAAACCCTGAAGCATGCACGTGTGCACGTTTAAAATTATCAGATTAATTCATTAGCGTTTAGAGTAAATTTAAAGTGTTGGGAGGATGTTTTAGAATAATTCCTGTCTCTTATACACATCTGCGAAGCAGCGAAGCCTCCCTGCAGCAGCTGCACAGTACACACCTGCACCCCTAGCGCTCTCCCCCCACGTCCCCTCCACAAATCACTGTCGATTCAGAGAGGGATGGCGGCTCCCTACCTGAGGGTGGCGCTCTCCCCCTGCCGGACCGTCACGTTGTCCATCGCCTTGGGGAAGGTGGCATCTCCGCTGCGCACGGGCACTCCTGTGGGTACAAGGAACAGCAGCCTGAGAGACACGACCACGAGGCACTTCCAGGGCAGGAAGAGGGACCCACAGACCCCCATCCTCGACAGCCACAACTTCCCAGAACTCCGGCGGCGGCTCGG